>CAUYPK010037659.1:0-42633 GCA_963574355.1 Loris lydekkerianus | reverse complement strand
TTTGTTTGCATCCTTGTGGTCTCAGCTCGCCTCAGTGGTGTTGATGTGCGATCTCCAACCTTCTCTCCTGGTATAGCTCGAATCCTCCAGGTTACTTACTAAATTTCCATCCTTTAACTCTCCTTCTGGATGGGAGCCTCTGTGAAAAGCTGGCTTCAGTCCGCATTTGTCTCCACCCCCAATGCTCAAGTCTTCATGAATGTGGAAGCAGCACTTCTTGGATGGAGTGGTGGTAGTTCCACATGAGGAAAACTGCCACATTCATGATTAAGCACTGATTCAAAGCTTCAGTTCAAGGATATAAAAGAGGAAAATCTAAAAATATATTTTTCCCAGTACTGTTTTTTTTTTTTTGTTTTTTTTTTAAGGATTTCCTTATTTGGCATCTTGTCAACCTCTTATTTCTCCTCAAGAGATAAGAGCAATTTATCTGATTACTAAATGGATATGATTGGTTTACCTTAAACAGTTGGATGGAGATAATCTATCAAAAGTCATGAATGTGAAGACTTGTCTCTTTTGTTTTCCAGGAAGAGGCATCTTACCTATTTGATGATAGGTAAGAACATCAAATCTCTACAGAAATGAAAATTTTCTCCATTTTCTATTCTAGGTCAAAATTGAAAGAAGGTAGGTGTGATTAAGTCATGTTGTCATAAAGTGTAGTCTCACCTAGATTTATTAATAATCATGATGATACTATGTGTTTAATCTACTGTTTGCATTCTTTTATATCTCAATTGACTCTGAAAGCATGTAGGGAAGAGATATGGGCCATTAATCACTGGGTCATTAACACTCTGAAAATTAAATAAATTAATTTTGTACCATTGAGCAAGGGTGTGAAGTATTAATATTAATATATAAGCTATCCAATAGAATTATCTTTAAGATGTAATTGTAGTAACACTTCTTTCATATAGAGGTTCTCTTATAGCATCAATTATTTAAAGGGAGATAGAAAAGGAAAGGAAAGAGGAGGGGAAAGGATGGGAGGGAAGATAAAGAAGGGAAGGAAAGGAAAGAGAAGAGAAATGAAGGGAAGGGAAGGGAAGAAGAAAAGAAATTCCTTATCAAACACTACAGGCAACTTCAGGAATTTCAGAATAAAGGAGCTGCACCAGCTCAGGTTTTGGAGTTGGATCTTTGAATTCAATGAAAAGAGAATAAATAAGGAATGAGTCCAAAGTGAATTTGTGGTATAGAAGTGTGGAGCCAATGAATGAGGGAGCCAGGGACATGAGCGTGGGAATCAATGAGACAGAAGTTCACAATGAAACCGAACCCATTTACATGCTTGAGAAATAGGCAATAGCCAAAATTGCTCTAAGAGATGTTATATTTTAATGGAGCTGAAAAATAAATGGGCATCAATTCCACTTCCATTTAGCACTCACCACCTATTCCTGTGGTAGGTATACAAATTACCATACCCAAAATCTCCTTTCCCATTTCTTGTTTGTACAAATACCAAGGTATCATTATTGACAGACTTCATTTATTACATTAATTTTATGTTAATTTTGCACATAAACCTAGTCAAACCAAATAGCCGAGTAAAATTATGCATCATCACAGAAACTGATAAAATTTTAATACTATTTAACTTATTTAAATTTATTATTTAATTTTTATTTACTATTTCAGAAATTATTAAAAATTATATAATCTCAGATATAACATGCATTTCCCCCTTTTTTATAAATTTGGAAAGATTTGAATAGATTTGTGAATAGATTTGTTCACGAATATGTAAATTTATTTTCTTAGTTAATACACACTATTTTAGATTTTAATTAAAATTCAATTAGCAAGTTTTCAACATTCAAATTCTGTCTGCGTAATTTTAAAAGTATATATATACCTAATTCACTATTTAATTATTTAAGTAATATTCTCAAAGCTTATTGTCTTAAAAGTCATTCAACTCAAAAAGACATATTAAGGAAAGTTCACCAATGTTCGAAAGTAGTCAAGTAATGTATTATACTTCCTGGTAAGATTTTACTGGCTGTGGATTCTTGTAAATGCTTGATTTATCTTAGTGGAACAAATGTTTAAATAATGGTGTTTCCCAGGAAGCTGCTGGGATCTCTAAAGTGTCTTTAGCTAATTGGGAAAAAACTGCAGGGGAAGCAAGACTAGCAGATGGAGAGACAGTTGGCCATACCTACTACCCGTACTTCACAGTTGCCAAAAGCCTTGAAAGCGATGGTTCATGCTGGAAACCTTTTCTGGAAGAACAAATATTTGCTACTAAAACAAATATTTGAACTATAAGGAAATAGTCATATATTTTCTTAGCAGAAATAAATATTTCAATTGAGACAGTCTTGCCAGAGTAAATATGCCTTTTCAAGGTAAAAAAAAAAAAAAAAAAAAAAAAATTATAGACAGATTGTAACATGGATAAAGACTGGATATTTGGTACACAGTATGTATTTATCTACTTTTTAGTATAAATCATCTCATGATTGCTATTTCAGCAGCATTTTACATTGGGGTAATTTTTACTTGAATAATGAAAGAATGGGTATATTTATATTATACTGTTTGATTTGATTCATCTCTATAATAGATGCAAATGTAGAATAGAATCGTGTAAATGACCTACAAGTTAAGGCAAATCAATCAACTTCAAGCATTGAGCAGAGGACTACATGGCCATCCTATACATTCAAATAAGTTTGTTAGTTACTTGATTTTATTTGAAATTGTCTTAGATGTGAGTGTTTTTATTTTTCAAGAATTGGATAGGGAGAAATTTTTAGTAAAAATAAGTTCAAAAATTATGATCTAGAAACAATATGACTCAGATTATTAATATTTCTGTAGGCCTTTAAATACTTGAAGAATGTGACCTTATTGTAATGGGTTTATTCTTTCATAGACCGCTTATGATTCATTTGTAAGAAGTATAAATATGCAGAATAAGAAGGTGGTGAAGGAATTTAAAATGAATTCCATTTACTTACTAATAGCAGATGGTCATATTAAGTTCTATACAGGTTATTTTACAGTTGTTGTTTTATTTCTTTGTTTTGGCCAGGGCTGGGTTTGAACCTGTCACCTCTGGCATATGGGGCTGGCGCCCTACTCCTTTGAGTCACAGGCGCCACCCTAGACAGGTTATTTCACATGCCTAAATTATGCAATGAATTATAGAAATAACAAGATAAAAATATAAGCCTCCTAATTTTTACAGCAGAATTTTAAAAATAAAGCTCTGTTGTCTGATTTTGTCCTTTTATGCTATTTTTTTTTTCCTATATGCTAGAACATCAGTGTAAAATTTTACGTAAGACATTAAAAGTTGATGATTACTATTCCAAATGCTTCACTTACAATTATTTACTTTGAAAGCAGAGGAAAGTGTATTTTGCTATCTTAATAGCAAAATATTAAAATCCCCTTCAAATATTTTCTTTTTAAAATAATATTAGTTAATAATTTTAAATAATTTAGTATTTTTATAAATTTATAAAGTTAACATGATGTTTTGATTCAGGCATATAAATGAAGCAATCAAGTAAATTGAACAATGTAAATTTAAGAAATCTAGGTAATTAGGGTGTCCATCACCTCAGGCAGTATTTTATTTATTCAAGAGTGATATTACTTTGCTTATATGTACCATAATTTCTTTATCCATTCTTCCACTCATGAACACTTAGGTTGACTTCAAATCTTGGCCATTGTGGAGAGTGCTGCTCTAAACAAAGGAGTACAGATATCTTTTTGATACACTGAATTCTACCTAGCAGAATTGCTGGGTCATCTAGTAGTTCTATTTTCAGTTTTATATGGACCCTCCATACTGTTCTTCATAGTGATTACACTAATTTACCTTCTCACTAACAATGTACAAGCTGTCCCCTTTTTCCACATGCTTGCCAGAACTTGTTATTGCTCGTCTTTTGAATAAAAACCATTTTAACTAAGATGAGATAATATCTCATTGAAGCTTTGATTTGGATTTCTCTAATAACTGATGATGATTAAAACTTTTTCACATACCTCTCGTCCATTTATACATCTTCTTTTGAGAAATGTCTGTTTAGATTTTTTGTCCATTTTTAATAGGATTATTTGTTATTTTTCCTCTTGAGTTATGGCAAATATAAGTTAATGGCAACATATTTAAATCCCCTTCAAATATTATTTTCTTTTCAAAATAATATTAGTTAATAATTTTAAATACTTTAATAGTTTTACAAATTTATAAGGTTAACATGATGTTTTGATTCAGGCATATAAATTAAACAATCAAGTAAATTGATCAATGTAGATTTAAGAAATCTATATTCTAGTTAGTAATTCCTCATTGATGGGGAGTTTCCAAGCATTTTCTCCCACTCTGTGTGTTGTTTCTTCACTTTGTTGATTCTTTTCTGTGATATGCAGAATCTTTTTAGCTTCATGTGATTCCATTTATTCAATTTTCTTTGGGTACCTATGCTTTGGGAGTATTACTGAAGTAGTTCTTGCCCAAGTAAAGGTCCTGAAGTAAACTGAAAAATACTTTTGATTTTACTGAAAAATTTAAAGTATTTTTTTCACATCATTTCCAAGCTATATGCACAAATGTATAATTCATTCAACAAGTTTAAGTTACTATGCAGCAAAGGATAAATCTTGCTAAAGAGAGGACTGACACTTTCCTCCAAGGTCCTAGGAGGTAATTTCTATGCACATGGAATGTCATGCCTCATAAAATAGCTTTGTTTATCTTTAAAGCAAAGGGTACCCTGAATGCTACATGCTAAGGATATGGCTGACAGTAAGGACTTTGGACCATGTGGAATCAAACTGATCAATAGAGAGGCTGGCAGGAGGTAGGCCAAATTTTGTGGCTAATCCATAAAAACTCTGGACACTGAGATCTAGGTGATTATTTCTGGTTGGTAATACTTCAGGGATATTACTACATTTTACTGATTAAAGAAATAAACATCATTTGCATGACTGTCCTGGAAGAAACTGGAAGATATCCTCCACTGAAAAGACAACTGTGAGTTCATGCTTGACACACTTTTGAGTCCTGCCCTCTACATTTAGCTCCTTGTATGATTTTCACTGGTAAATGAAAATTACTATGATAGTGTAATCAACATGAAGTAACAGCTTTGGAGAGTTAAGGACTCTCAAACTATCAGTACTACCAGTTATCAAACCTGATGGTAATCTTGGGAACTTCTAAATTTATAGTTTGTGTGAGAAATTAGGATAATTAGGATTATCTCGAGATTTGAAGTTGGTGTCAGAAGTGGGAGTGCTCTTGGGGACTTCAAAACTATGCAGGTACCAAATATAAGAGAGTTCACTGCAGTGCATCTTACAAGGGTACATGCGAAACTTAGTAAATAGGGAATGCAAATGTCTTGGCACAATAACTAAGAAAATGCCAGGAAGGCTGTGTTGACCAGTGTGATGAAAATGTGTCAGTCTATGTATGGTGCCCATGGTTACATTAATGTACACAGCTATGATTTAATTAAAAAAAAAAAAAAAAAAGCTATTTGGAGACCATAATTATTTTTAACAGTTTAAAGAATGCTGAGGCCAAAAAGTTTAAGAACCATTCTCCTAGGGATAAACAAACCAGGTGTTTTTGTTGTTTGTTTTTTGAGACAGAGTCTTACTTTTCATCCTTAGTAGAATGCCCTGACGTCATAGCTCACAGCAACCTCAAACTCTTGAGCTTAAGAGATGCTCTTGCCTCAGCTTTTATTTTTAGTAAAGTCCGGGTCTCACTCTTGCTCAGGCTGGTCTCAAACTCCTGAGCTCAAGGAATCCACCTGCCTTGGCCTCCCAGGGTGCTGGGATTACAGGTGTGAACCACCACGCCACCAGGCTGGCAAACCAGGTTTTAGGAAAAGGGATATTCTCCCCGCTGCATTTCCCTCCAGTGGGGCCTCCTCTGCTCCCTCTTATGTAAGCCCTGCCCAAGCAGTTTATGGAAAACTTCTGAACCCTGACCGTCTTTGCTTACTTTCCAGTACGCTGATCAGTGAGGAGTCAGTGAAATTCTGCATCATCAGGTCGGAAGTCTGAACTTTTCAGAAACTGGTCTGATCTGCAAAAATGAAACTTTCTTCTTACTCTAATGAATACATTTTATTTTCCACAATATTTTTTAAATCATCAAGCACCCTGGTTATTTTTCTATGACCCTAATCTGTCGTTATTTTTGAATGCCTTATGTTTCATTAGCTAAGCTTGTTCAGCAGAAAGATGAATATTGGGAACTTTCCTAGTCAATAACATTTCATTAGATCATCTCTATGCACATGTTGAACTTTAATTATTGTGGTTTTGTCATGATGTGTAAACACATTAAAATGAATAAATTATTCTGGTCCCAATCAATGAAAGCAAACAGAAATTTATATAGATGAGCAAATAATATTCCTAGGGAAACATCTGCTTGCCTAACTTGGCCTGCTGGTGCCCGTGTGTTAACTGAAGAGTCGCAGCTGCAGGGTGCAGACAGAGTGTTTCCTTTCTTTTTTTTTTTTTGAGACAGAGTCTCACTTTATCGCCCTCCATAGAGTGCTGTGGCATCACACAGCTCCCAGTAACCTCTAGTTCCTGGGCTTAGGCAAGTCTCTTGCCTCAGCCTCCAGAGTAGCTGGGACTACAGGCTCCCTCCACAACGCCCGGCTATTTTTTTGTTGCAGTTCAGCCGGGGCCAGGTTTGAACCCTCCACCCTCAGTATATGGGGCCGGTGCCCTACTCACTGAGCCACGGGTGTCTCCCATTTCCTTTGTTTTCTGACTCTTCGGTCAATCCAAATTTAAGATGAATTGATCTCCTCTGCTATGATTATTTTATGCTACATTGAAATAATTTTGTTTCTAAGACACACTGCCATTTGGACTTCAAATAGCACTTTCCATTCAGATACACTTAAAATACATTCCAAGCTGGATGAGGTGGCTCACACCTATAATCCAGCACCCTGGGAGGCAGAGGCGGGTGGATTGCTTGAGGTCAGGAGTTCAAGACCAGCCTGAGCTAGAGGGAGACCCCATCTCGACTAAAAATAGCTGCGCATTGTGGCAGGCACCACCACTCAGGAGGCTGAGCAGAAGGATTGCCTCAGCCCAACAGTCTGAGGTTCCTATGAGCTGTGATGACACCATGACACTCTACCCAGGGTGACAGTGAGACTCCATCTCCAAGAATGAAATAAAATAAAATAAAATAAATTGTGGTAGATGCTGTGGATTGATGCATACATCATCTGTTCCAACACACTTCTAACAAAAGTTATAAAGACCAAAGCTGTATTTCTTATACTCTCTTGATGCCAGGATTCTGGGTTGACCAGCGTCTCATCCATCAGATGCAATCATGTGGGCCCTGTATTCAGAATGTAGCTGAGTGGGGTGGGTGAGATAGGGGCCTGGTTTTGCTGGTGTGCATCAGGCTGGATCTGGAGCCAAGACCTGCTGCAGGACTCCTGATTTCACAGGCAGCTCCTCCATCACGGCAGGAGCCACAGTGCGATTCTATGGGACTGCTGGATGTTGTTATCTATGGGAGCCCAGCCTAGGGGCTCTTCCCTTAGCTCCCTGTCCCCAGTGATTCCGGATGCCATTTTAAATCCTGAAATGCATCCCTTTCTGCTTCAGCTAGAGTTTATTCTGTCCTCTCAGTAGTGACCAAAACTTCCATTTAAGACATTGGCCATCATACGTGATATCATAGTTAAGATTTCTTTCTTTACCCACATCACAGAGAACATACAGCTGGCGTCATTTAATGATCTAGTAACACAATAGTTTAATTTCCCTCTAAACCTAGAAAATGCATTATCAGAAGTTGATAAGTCAATATAGAAATGAGAGTTGTTTCTTAGTTTAGGGTTTTTCTGTGTGACCTGTTTACCAGGAGATCAACTTAACAGACAGTCTCTCATTACAGCTACCTTTATCCTGAAGAAATAAAATATTTGGCATTTTATGCAATGCTTTAATAATTTTAAAGGTGAATTCACATACATTGGTTCAGTTACAAGTCACAAACAATCAAAAACAGAAAGGAAAAAAATGATCACATCATATTGAAAACGAAAGGACAAACCTTCAAAGAAGCTAAATAGTTTGTCAAGGTACACTAGATGAAAGGCAGAGGCAGGACTAGAACCTCAGCCATCTGTCTGCGAGCCAGTGTGCTCTCTTGAGTGCTCCTCCGATGCATGCATATGCTTAATTAGAAGTACTAATATATACTGTCATGGGGACTGTAAGTTGCTACCCAATGTCCATTCTGTTCTCTTCTTTAGAAACAGAACTCTGGTTTTGCTAGAGGTGACAATATACCTAGTTATGAGATTACATTTCCCATTCTCCATTCTCCCGTAACCCTAAGTGGAGCCATGTGACTGAGCTCTGGTCAACTTCTAAAGAAGCATTGAGTGGAACCTACTGAGAAGACTGCTAAAAAGAAGCTAACTAAGCTGGGAGAAGAACTCTTTTATCCTTCTTGGTTTCCTCCTTCCTGCTACTTGGAATGCAGACGTGACGGCAGGAGCAAAATCAGCCAAACTGAACCATGAGACAACTGAGAGACTAGATGTCACTTTAAAGATAGGAATAACAGAAAGAGGAAGTCTGGGCAGCAACATTACAGAAATACCAAGCTACTCGTGGATTTCTTACCACCAGACACTTTTTTTTTTAATGAGAGAAAATAAATATCTTGTTTAAGCTACTGTCATTTGGGGTTTCCAATTATATGCAGTAGATCTTACTCCCGACTGATACATGTAATTTTCGCAAATTATTTCTATTTTAAGGTTATGCTTTTTAAAATAAATGCTTTCACCAATGAGTAATCAGAGAATGCAGTAATTATCTAAAGGTAATAGCAGTCTCAAGTAACAGCCCACCTCTGGGTATACTGTGAGATCCACAGTAAATGTGAAAGCATAAAAGCTACATTCTCCTGTACACATTTTCATAAGTAAGGACTTAAATTGTGTCTATGTGTTTTCTATGCTATGTATTTCCCTAAAACTGGATCCAGAAGTTCTTATCAATATAGGTGACCTTGTGCAGAAATCACATGGGTATTACTTAGCATGGTCTGCAGAGACACAACGGTCAGGTCGGCACGTACCGGACACATCGGGGACAGAAGCACCGGTGGCCATTGGCCCCTGGTATATACTCACATCCCTGACTGTTGAATGGCTGGTGTTCTTTATGTTCTGATATTTCTGATTCAAATCTATTAGACTGGGGATTACTCATCCTTGCTTTCTCAAAGCAGGAGGGACAAATAAGGCTCCTTTCTTTTATGAGATCTCTGCTAATCACATGGAGAGTTTGGCTTGGAGGCTACCTCAGTCTCCACCCCTCACTAATAACTTCTTGGGGGTTCTTGACCTATTTATACCATTCATCCTTTTGGCAGTCTGCTGGACCCCTTTCAGAAAAATGTTTTTATATTTATTTTATTTTTTTATTTGTTTTTTATAGGAACAGACTCTGGATGATAAAAAATGTTTTTAAATCTGTAAGATAAAACACATGATCTTTTATGCACTTGGGGAGTTTTTTTTTTTTTTAAAGATAAGACATATGAAATTGCAAATCAATCATATTGAAAAACAGTTACCAAAATATTTTTTGAATTTGATATTGTAACATACATGCTTCTTTATTAAGGCACTAATGTCAGGATGTCACAGTAGGTCTAATAATTTAAATAGAGAGGAGAATAAGTGAGTTTTTGAGACATCAGTAGCAATTGTAACATGAAAGGAAAATATTTGTGATTTCCATTAGAGACAGAATCACAGGCAACATTAATTCTACTGTGGTTCGTAGCCTCCATACATAATGGAAAAAAATACTAAATTTCAGGTAAAGATTACGACAATAAGTATGAGTCAGGTTCATGGACTCCCTCAAGTCTAAGCACAGATGCGTTAGCAGCCTGTGGACCCCAGGTTATGAACCCTGCTTTGAACCACAAAAGGGCCCTCGTGACTTCCGCGTTCCATCAGAGGCTCCACGAGAGTCCTGTGTGTGACCTGGGTAGAGGTCTGCCTGGTAGGTTCTCAATTTTAGCACCTTTCTCAGTGCAGAAGCCTGGTGAAAGCTGTAATGCTTTATGTCTGATTCCAGTCGTCATCCAGAAAGGCCTGTGTTGCAAGTTGCTAACTCCACTGCAAATGACAAATGACATCATATTACAGTTGTAGGCTAATGCATGAGTTAGAGGGAAAACGAACTACCAGCTAGCCCCTGAGTGAGATCCAAGAAAATGGTTATGCATTTACACAGCGCATAATATGTTTTGGCTGATCTGCAGATAAAACACTGTTCTTGAAGGCCTCATCCCTTTGAACACTAAAATCGAATACGAAACTAAGAAAATAATAAAAAATAAAAATCCTTTGAAAATTCCCCATAAACATAAAGCTCTAAATCTCTCCACAATCAAATTTAGCTAAAGACGTTTCTACAATAAAGTAGTGGTTGACAAGAGCAATTTAAGGAAATAGTTCTCGTGTCTTTGTGAAGTACTGGGATTCTGGGAAGATGGCCATTGGGTAGCAACCTTCAGCAGAAGCTCCTGACCAGAGGGAGAAAAACTGGACAGAATTGGACTCTATGAAGCCAAAGGTGGGGAGCTGAGCCAAGAAAGAAATTCAGCAACCTGTAACTCCAAGGAAGAGCATTCAAGAAAACAAATTACAGGTACAAAGCCTATCAACTAGGGGATGGTAGACCCCTCCCCCAAGCAGGAGGCCCACGGCAGGCTATCTGTGAGCAAGCAGGAAACAAAAGACCTCTCATTTTACCCCACTGGAGAGATCTGCTAAACATCAGGTCTTATCAGGAACCAGGGAGGTCCCACTTATGAACCTAGACACTATCCCATCAGGTATAAAATTGAACAGATATTTTCCCCCACAAGTCCAAACTCCCAGTCCACCCATCCCCCCTCACATGGTGGTCTGAAGTTCTGCCCCCTGCAGAGCGTAGAGTGTTTGGTCTTGTCCTGAGAGATCTAGGCTTAGTGTGGACTGCCAACCATCAGGATGGAATCTGGAACTAATGGGGAAGAAAGAGACACTCGGCGGGAGAAAGAACAGTCCCCTGGTTTTGACTGTGCCCAGCCAGTAGTGATGTTGACCCTCAATTCGGGCTATGTCTGGTAGGACAGGGTGCAGAAACCCCAGCTCTGACAGCACCCACAGCGGGAGAGTGGTTGCCCTGTGTGGACTGAGTTCAGCAGGCAGGGCTTGTCCCTAGACCCTGCTGGCCCTGTGAGCAGAGGCTTGCTAGGTGTGGACTGAGATCTGAGAGCAAGGACATGTTCCCCTGACGCCAACACAACCCTGGAACAGAGGCTTGCTGGGTGTGAACCAAGACCTGAGGGCAAGGGCATGGTCCCCTGTCTCCAGCAGAGCCAGGCAGCAGAGGCTTACTGGGTGAGGAATGAGACCAGAGGGCAGGGTGTGGTGTCCTGACTCCAACTGAGCCTGTGAACGGAGGCTTGCCAGGCAGTGGACTGAACCTGGCAGGTGGGGGCGTGGTCGCCTGACTCAAACTGGTCTGGCAAGCAGAGACTACCTGGGTGTGGACTGAGACTAGTAGGCAGGGGCGTGGCCTCTGGCTCTAACTGAGCCTGTGAGCAGAGAAGCGGACAAACTGGACAGAACTGGGCTCTACGAACCCAAAGGTGGGGAGCTGAGTTGAGTGGGTGGAAGTGTGGATCCCTGGCTCCAATTATGCTGTTGGAGACCCTTGAACCCCTCTCTGCCTGAGACGATTAATTGGAACTCATGTCTGGGGCTGTCCACTGGGACATTCTGAGGTTGACGTTCAAAGTTCTGTAGTGGAAAAGAACTAAGGGTGGGGGCTGGGCGCTGCAGCTGTTTGTTTAAATATCTTCACAGCCGAGATTTAAACCTAATACCTGTCTTCTTAGGATAGGGTAGAGGTTGGCTGATATTAAAACAGAGCTAGCTTGTGCTATCTACCAAGAAGGTTCTTAGAGTCTCTGGCCAAAACTCTGAAGCTGAAGCAGCCTTTGTAAGGTTGTAGGTGATAAGCCACAATCACAAAGCCCAGCACTTTGGCAAGGGGCTATCTCTACTACCTGGGAATCCCAATTCAATCTCATCCTACCAGTTCTAAGAACCAAACAGTGGGAAATAAACATGGTGTGGACCCAACAGAAGAACTCTGGCAACATAAATAACCAGAGTAGATCAAACCCCCAAAGAAGTGAAAAAGGAGGTACAGCTGAAGATGCCGTGCACAGACAAACGGCAGCAAGGTCAGAAATCACACTCAGAGTAAGGATTTTGAATAAGATAAATAGAATGGAAGAAAAGATAGAAATTAAATTGCAAAGAGTAGTTTTAAAAAATTAATGTCTCAAGAAATTAATGAATTCAAAGCCCAAGTCACCAAAGATATGGACATAATGAGAAAATAAATAGCAGAGCTCAAGGAAACGAAAAAGTTAGTTGAAGAGCTTCAAAATACAGTAGAATCCCTCAGTAACAGACTTGACTAGGCAGAAGAAAAGATCTCTGAAACCGAAGACAAAGCTTTTGAACGTTCCCAAACACTCAAAGAGGCAGATGGACAGCAAAAGCTGATCCTTCCCTGAGAGAGTTGTGGGTCACTCCAAAAGAGCAAACCTTCATCTTACAGGTATTCCTGAAGGAGAAGAGGATGATTCTAAAGAGATTATGGAGGAGATTATGGAGGAGAATTTCCCAAGCATGGCAAGAGATACAGAACTTCAAATAGTTGACAGTTTCAGAACCCCAGCAAGACTCAGTCCAAATAAAGCATCTCCTAGACACATTGTGATCAACTTTGCCAAAGTTAAGATGGAGGAGAAAATTCTGCAAGCTGGTCATCAACCTTTAATCTCCTAAAACAAAACAACTTCCAGCCCAGGATCCTGTATCCAGCTAAATTGAGTTTCATTTGTGATAGAGAAATCAAATACTTTAATGACATAGACATGTTGAAGAAATTTGCCATAACTAAACAAGCTCTCCAAGATATTTTCAGACCCATCCTCCACAATGACCAGTGCAATGCTCTACCTCCAAAGTAAACTTACCCAGAAATTTTTGAACAAAACCCAACTTCCACAGTGGTGAAAGGATTAAAAATGTCCATTGGACATCTGAAAATCATGACACCCAAAACACAACCAGGCTTATCAATTTTCTCAATTAATGTGAATGGTTTAAATTATCCTCTAAAGAGGCACAGGCTGGCTGACTGGATACATAAACTCAAGGAACTAAAAGTAGATATACCTGCAATTTCTCTACTAGGTATATACCCAGATGACCAAAAATTATTTTACAACAAAGACCATTGCACCAGAATGTTTAATGAAGCCCAATTCATAATAGCCAAGACATGGAAACAGCCCAAGTGCCCATAGACCCATGAACGGATTAACAAATTGTGGTATATGTACACCATGGAATACTATGCAGCCATAAAAAGGATGGAGACTTCACATCTTTTATGGTTACCTGGATGGAGCTGTAACACATTCATCTTAGTAAAGTACCCTGATAATGGGGGGGAAGTATCCAATGTACACAATGCTACTATGAAATCAATAAATAACCACCTACATACTCATATGAACGGCAAAACATAACTATAGTCCAGAAAGTAGAAGGGAAGAGGAGAGAGAGAGGAAGGGAGGGGGGATATCGAAGGAGGGAGGATATTTGGGGGGACCTCACCTAATGTGCATGATGGAATGGTACATCTCAAAACTATTAAGAAATGAGTATAATTGTGATGGATGTGTTACTCAGTTCAATGTTAGAATTTCACATTGTATATCAAAGCAGTACACAGAACCCCGTAGATGCATCAATGTACAAAGTTATGATTTAATAAAAAAATATGAAGTACTAACCCCAAAGAATATGTTTTGAATTATTGTCAGACTCATAGGAGGTGTTAAAAGCTAGCTCCAGGCCAGGTGCAGTGGCTAACACCTATAATCCCTGCACTTTGGGAGGCTGAAGTGGGCAGATCACCTGAGCTCACGAGACCAGCCTGAGCTAGAGCAAGACTCCATCTCTAAAAATAGCCGGGTGTTGTGGCAGGTGCCTGTAGTCCTAGCTACTCAGGAGACTGAAGCAAGAGAATCACCTGAGCCCAAGAGTTAGAGGTTGCTGTGAGCTATGATGCCAGGACACTCTACCAGGGGCAACAAAGTGAGACTCTGCCTCAAAGACTCCCTATTTAACAAATGGTGCTGGGTGAACTGGCTGGCAACCTGCAGAAGACTGAAACTGGACCCCCACCTTTGGGGGGGGGGTCATTTTTGAAGCTTATCTTCAAATTAGTTCAGTGAAATTAGAAAAGGAAAGGAAAGGAAAAGAAGCCTGAATATAAAAGATACTTTTAAGTGGAGCAAAATTCCAGGATAAGATTATGTTTTAACAAAAATGACACATTCGATTGAGACAGTTCATTATCACAAATAGCATTAGCTGAGGTACAAATCATATAGAAAGTTTTTAAATGCATCTTGGCAATTGTGAATACACAAATGCACACATACTACCAGATTCAAAGTCAGAGAGACCTGATTTTTTTCTTGAGTGTTCTTTTCCAATAACATGGTATGTTTCTCCATTTTGAAGGGAAGCCTGTTCTGACTTCGTGCTCTGCCACATACTTAACTATGAGCACAGGCAAGTTATGTAGCCTCTCTGATCCTCAGTTTCCTTATTCACGGGAGTAAGGATTATACCTATCTCTTACAGCTGCCATGAGAATTAAGTAAAGCATTTAGAACAGTTCCTGGTATACACTGAGCATGATTTATCATGTAAAGCCAGCTGTGGTGGCTCATGTCTATAATCCCAGCACTCTGGGAGGCCAAGGCAGGTGGATCCCCTGAGTTCAGGAGTTGGAGACCAGCCCAAGAAAAAGTGAGACCCTGTCTCTACTAAAAATAGTAAAACTAGGGTGGTGCCTGTGGCTCAGACGAGTAGGGCGCTGGCCCCATATGCTGGAGGTGGCGGGTTCAAACCCAGCCCTAGCCAAAAACTGCAAAAAAAAAAAAATAGAATAACTGGGCATTGTGGCGTGTGCCTGGAGTCCCAGCTACTGGAGAAGCTGAAGCAGAAGGATTGTTTGAACTCGAGGAAGTTTGAGGTTGCTGTGAGCTATGGCACCATGGCACCCTAGCCTGGGCAACCGAGTGAGACTCCGTTTCAAAAAAAAAAGAGAGAGATCCTTGGAAAAGTGTCTGACATATACTCAATAAATGCTACTACTGGAAATCATAGCAGTATTACTGGTCGAATTTAGCAACCACTTTGAGATATCTAACTCCAGTAAAATTAACCCACATCACAAAATCCCCAAACTACAGATGTTGGCGTGGATGAGGAGAGAAGGGAACACTTCTACACTGCTGGTGGGAATGCAAGCTAATGTGACCTTTTTACCGGGATGGAGCTGGAACTGGAACATATTTTTCTTAGTAAAGTATCTCAAGAATGGGGGGGAAAGTATTCAATGTATTCAATACTACTATGAAATCCGTATATAATCACCTACACATTCATACGAATGGTAAAACATAACTATAGTCCAGAAAGTAGAAGGGAAGAGGAGAGAGAGGGGAAAGGAGGGGAAGAAAGGAGGAGGGACAGTATTTGGGGGGACCTCACCTAATGTGCATGATGCAATGGTACATTTCTAAACTATTAAGAATAGAGTATGAATGTTTTTAACACAAGCAAGGAGACGATTATGTTAATCAGTTATATGTATGCATTCCACATTGTATATCAGATCACGCATTGTACCCCATAAATGCATTAATGTACACAGTTATGATTTAATAAAGAATTTTTAAAAAGAATTGGTGCTGGTATTAGCATTAACATAGTACTACTGTCAGCACTGGTTTGGGTATTAATATTGGTTTTATTATAGTATGACATTACCCTGGAATATACGCCAGGATAGACAGTCCCTCCTCAAGACATTGCAGCACTAAGACACCCCTTTCCTGCCACATCCTATAGAAGGTGAGGGCTCGGACCCACCGTCTTTCTTGCATATACAATAATATTAGGAATGTGCCTCACATAACAGTTCCACACCTGTACCATCATGGCCACAGATCTAGAGCCATTGTCTTTGGTTTCAGCCAACAGGGCCATGCAGTTCTACTAATATAGCCATGTCTCAGCAATACCCAGACCATTGCCACCCGCAAGGCTGACTTATACCTGAGACGGTCACATAGCCTTTGGTCCTTATACCCACCAGCCCAGCTATTTTTGTGCTCAAGTTGGGAAAATTAGAAAAGATGCAGTGATCCATTGATTTGCTACTTGGTTAATGATTTAAAAAAGAAAGGAAGAAATCCAACTTTTCCATAACTTGTCATTATCTAGAATGCCTAGAAATAAATTCTCAAACTTAGTTCCATTCCCTGGAAACAAAAATTACCCTAGAAACCAACTGCGAATCACCAATCAACTATAACAAGGTCATGAAGAATGTCCTAGTTTCCGCACCTACCTGAGGAACTCTGAGCTATCTGGTGTTGGCCAAAAATCTGTGGCCATTTACAAAACAATCTCAGTCACTGCCGACTAAGAGCTTACCGCATGCCAGCTTTCTTTCATAAAATACTTCTATTTCTCATAACAGTCCTATACGTGAGACATTTTGTCTCCAATTTCCCAAATTCAAAGTAATTTTCCTATGGTCAAAGGGTTACTAAGTGGGAAAGCTGAGATTTAAACCCACATCTTCTCAGCTCCAAAACCTATCCCATCCCCTCTCAAAAGTCAGATAGAAAAAGCTTCCACCATCTAGAACCAAATCTCTCTGAGATTTTAACTTGAGTCAGCTGAGCGGGAGCAGCAGTGCTGAGCTGGAGTTCTGGAGCTGACAGCATCACTGGCAATAGCAGGAAAGGAATTTAAAATACAGTGAGACTGGAAGAAATGGCAGCCTGAGTGACAGGAGTAACAAGGCAGCCAGAGAGTTACAACAGCTGTGGGGAAGCTACACTTGCCACCAGGTGCAAGCCACATAGCTCAGGCCCGGCTGAGAGCACAGAGCTGAGTGACAGCCAGCCTCGCCCTCCCCGCCCCTCTCAGACACACGTGGACTCGGTGACCCCGGTAAGAAAGGCAGGCCTCTCAATGTGCATGAGGTGACAGCTCCAACTGTGGGTGACAGCCCCACCACCCAATGGAGTCTTGGGCCTATCCCTGCAAAGATCTTGGTACAGGTCATCCCCGAGTGAGCAGCTCCATTCAGGACTTGATCAGATTTAAATATCAGCTTTCTCTGAGGTACAGTAGGGAGAGACAGAAGTAAGGGGCAGGGAGGGCCTGGAAAGAAGTGTGTCCTTGTGCACCTGAAGTTTGTCACTAGAATCGTGCCCCACTCGCAACCCCCTCCCCTGGGCACATCTGCTCTCATCCCTGCTATCTGGCTGACGGAAGGTCCCCCGTTAGGGCCCCACCAAGAGGGCCCTTGAAACTCCCACCACTAGAAATGCACCTATTTATACTTCTCCTCCCTCACTCCTCCACCCCATCAGAAGTCCCCTTCCCTCAGTGTAAGTATTAGAAAAGCAATCTGATTAAACTGATCAGACGAGCAAGCACAGTGGAAGATATCCTGCTTCAGGAAGACCTCCAAGATCAGCATCTGATAGGAACCAGGG
This sequence comes from Loris lydekkerianus, assembly GCA_963574355.1. NCBI lineage: Eukaryota > Metazoa > Chordata > Mammalia > Primates > Lorisidae > Loris > Loris lydekkerianus. Next base: position 24,902 of record CAUYPK010037659.1, on the reverse strand, counting down.
GCTGCAGAACAAGTATCTTTGAGCCCAAGGCCTTTCCCTTCATCAGCGTCTTTCAGCTAGTTCTGCCAGCGTACAGCAAGGCAGCTCTCATGCTTTCCTGCTGGGAGTAAAGGAAGGAGGAAGTGGGAAGCTGGGGTTCTCTCTGAAGAAGACCGAGGGAATCCTGCAGGCCGAGTCGGCCCATGTGGTTGGGGTGGGTCTACTCCACAGCCCAGCTGTTCTCTGAGGCCTCGAGTGTGGGTGCGTGACCACAGAGTGCTGGGAATCAGAACACAATGACAAGCAGTAGGAAGACCATCGTCAACACGAATGGATTATACACTCAGAACAACTGGGTAAGTAGAACGGTCCTAGCAGAAAGAAGAGAGAAGTACTTACGGGGATTCCCAGTTCCCCTGATTTGACTGTGTGAACGTATCAGATTATCACATGTGCCCCCAAATATGTTCATCTAATATATATCGATAAAAAATTAGTTTTAAGTGCTTGCTTCGGCAGCACATATACTAAAATTGGAACGATACAGAGAAGATTAGCATGACCCCTGCACAAGGATGACACCCAAATTCATGAAGTGTTCCATATTTTAAAATATATATATATATATATATAAATTTTTTAAATTATTTTTTAAAAAGTAACAGTGAGAATGGAAAACAGGAGTCTATTTTGCTAAAAAAAAAAAAAAAAAAGAAAAGAAAAGAAAAAAAGAAAAAGAAAGAAAGAAAAGAAAAAAAGAAAAGCTGTTCTCTCATTCTGTGTCTGGGTGTTGCCTCTGGTTTTGTCTGTTAAGGATTAGATTCTGGTAGCTGAAATTACCAGATCCAAGCAAAAAGTTAATAGAGAAAGAAAAGAATACTGACTAATTCTTCCATTGCCCCCCACCCACCCATTTTTGCTAGGAAAACACAGCTACTTGGGCTCCCTAGGTGACCAATTCTAGAGCCTTCAGAAAGGCTCTCAGAGAAGTTTCCTGCTCTTTTTCATTTTATTTTCCCATTTTTCAGCTTGGTTGCACAAAATAATTACAACATAGAATACCATTTATATCTTATAATCATGCTGTACAATAATTATGGCTATCATTAAATAAATGTATAACTCTTTTGTAAGTGTTGCTTGATTAGACTGCTAAGCTCTGTTCACAGACACTTGCATTTCATAATTTATTGCTCAAGTGGCATGATCATTCACTCACAGTTTTTTAAAAATTAGGGAAATCATTAATTAAGAGACCAAGTTCTGGTTCCAACTCTGACTGTAATTAAATGTGTGATTTGGGGGAATTCCCTTAGTCTTTTTGAGTCTCGATTTCTACAAACATCAGATGAAATTACTGAACTTGAAAGCTCTCTAATTTGTTATCCATCTCTAAAATTCCACAGTGTTACCACTAATATTGGGCATCCTTTAACATTATGAAGGAGGCCCTTTATTAACTTTATACAACCTCAAAAATTATTATAAAAGCTACTTATGCTATGTTATGATGGCCTACCATTCACAGGGTACCCACCCTATGGTGCACTGTCCCTAGAACATCACAAATATGCTCTCATTTAATCTTCCTAACAAACTTATAAAGTAGATTCTATGTCCTAATATTACACATAAGAAAATTGAGGCTCAAGTCAGCTGAGATGCGATTCAAAGAGCTGGACTCTGCCTGATTCCAAAGTCTGTGATCCTTAACTTCACCACAATGCCTCTAAATTACTTTTAAAAAGTAAATGAGGTATTTCACGTGTGAAATACACCTTGGAATTTGTGTGTGTGTGTGTTCGCGTGTGTGTGCGCATCTTTTCATCATTTCTCCTTCCTCCTTCTTCTAAATTTTTACTCTGACTTCTTCTTCTTTTAACTAAATTTCCCTACCAATTGATTTTTAAACCATCTGTTTCTTTCTTATACAATGAAAATTTAGAATGGCAAAGATTCCTGTTACTGGAATTGATTCGTTAAAGGAATACCCAAAGAATTCAAATTTTCTGATGAGCCATTGTTCCTACATGAGGAAACTAAGGCACAGCAAGGTCAAGGTTAATCCCAGCCGTGCAAGAGCGTCTCCAGGGCTGGACTAAAGAACAGTGCCTGACGCGTGAGAGGAACTCAATAAGGATGTGTTTCTTTCACCCCATACATGTTTCAAAAGATTTGTAATAAGGAACTGGCCAACACATTATTTGCTGAGGTGAACTGAATTTCCAATCTTGAAGGTCATAAATTTTGTAGGGAATATTATATCTGAATGTTAGAAAGTATAGAATGACCCACTTCAAGCAAAGAAGCTTAAATAAGGTCTGTTTTAAATAGTATGCCCCGGAGTATTTACCACAACAATTACCAACCATTTATCAAGGAAGCTACCTGTCTGTGTATGTGTATGAGATAGAGAGAGAGAGGAAATCCCACAGATTTATTCTTCTGACATTTGGTCAATAAACTATTGCTGTTGGTCTTTAATACCAAATAATTTAGTCTGAACTTGACTCTTGGGTTTGAAAACAATCAGGGTTATTCACAATTTTAGGGGAAAATATTTAGGCATCTGAGATCCTTATTAGATTTCTCATTTTTTTGTTACTTGATTTTTATCAAACGCTATTAATCTTACAAAGGAAATAAAGACGGGAGGGAGGAAGAAGAAAGGGAGGAAGAAAGCTTCAAGCTGAGACAAAAGGGTGAGCCACCAATACCCAAGTCGATAAAGAGAGCATTTCTCTGGAAGCTGTCCGTCAGATACGCTAAAGACAAAAATAAATAAAACCCCCCAGTGAGAAAGGAAACCGCCATTCTTACAGTCATCATCCGCAAATTAAGGTATGTATTCTGAATCTCTGGGGATGAAAGAACAAGCCTTCTAGTCCTCCAAATAAGAATAGGAAGTAAGTGGTTTTATTGGAAATAAAATGCATTGCTTCAGGAGGACTTGGGGTGGGAACCTGCAGGCTCAGGGATGTGGAAGTTAGACAAGCCCCGTGATGAGACAGCACGTGGAGGAGGGCACACGGGGCCTCTGCTCATTAGAAATCACCAGTTGTTGGCTTCATTTCAGCCCTGCTGTTTAAGTTACTATGTGGTTTAGGGTAAATTATTTGCACGCTTTTAATGCAATAGAAATGATGATACAACCACAATTAGGCTGCACTGTGCATTTAAAATTCTCAATTTAGGCTTGGCGCCTGTAGCTCCACGGCTAGGGTACCAGCTACATACACTGGAGCAGGTGAGTTCAAACCCAGTCGAGGCCTGCCAAACGATAATAACAACTACAACCAAAAAATAGCTGCGTGTTGGGCACCTGTAGTCCCAGCTACTTGGGAGGCTGAGGCAAGAGAATCACTTAAGCCCAAGAGTTTGAGGTTGCCGTGAACTGTGACTCCACGGCACTCCACCCAGGGTGACATAGTGAGACTCTGTATCAAAAATAAATAAATAAAATAAATTTTAAAAAAATTAAAATTTTTAATTTAGAAAAGCAATTTGAATGACATAGCAGTGACATGATTTGATTTCATTTCTATTTGACTTAGTTTGGTTTCAGTGTATTTAGGGTGAGCTGAGGCTAAACATAGACTTGGCTTTTCAAATATGGCAGTTTGCTCCCTCCCTCACTGGCCTCCTCTCTTGGAGTTATTTTTCATGTTCTAGACAATAAAGTGTGTGAAATTGTGGAAATGTGACGTTCATTGGATTAGGAAGGAACAAAATAAAGGTTCCAGCAAATTATTGTATCTGTAAGGAATAAAATAAAAGTTCTGGCAAATTACACAGCCCACATCCTCAATTTCATTTTCTTGGCTAAGGTAAGATATTAAATAATTCTAATTACAGTGGGATTCAACAACAGAAAGGAGGAGAAAGCAACCAAAACTGATCACAATGTTATTTTCATTTAAATGGATTTGTTAATTGGGGAGGACATAGAAGATTCGTTTATTTTAAGCTTGCTGCTCTAAAATTCCAGTGCTTCTTTCAGTCTTTTCTTGCAGTCAAAAAGAGCAAATGTTTGCAAAAGTAACAATGTTAAAGTTACACACTGGCAAAACAGAGTTTATTCAAAGACAAGAGACTTGTGCTCCGTTCCTTGCTCCTTGCGGTGTAAGGAGCTCCAAAGCGCCTGGCTTATGTCAGAGGAAGTTTTACCTTTCCCCTTGTTAACGCGTTGTAGTTGAGCTCTTTATAATTTTAAAACATACAGCACAGCCTCATATATATTAATTTCAAACTTTTTATAAGCTCATTGTTTGTTTTCTTCTGTGAATAAAGGAAGAACTTTTTATTTCTCCATTAATAAAAACAAAGACACCTGTCCAGTACTGGAAACCTTTCTGACCAGAGTAAGTCAGAGGACTGATAATGCTCAGTGATCAGTCCTTCATTACTTCAGTTACTGCATTTCTCTAAAGACTTGTCTCTTTGTCTGCCTTGTATTTTTGTTATTTTTATAATTGGGTCTGTTGCTCTTTAACTTACAAGCTCCTCCAGGGCGCTGTCTGTTGTAATTCCATCTTTGATTACTCTAAACCAGCCTTTGAGGCCTTGCACACAGTATTCGATAAATTTTGCCATCAATTTTCTTTTCTTCTTTCCTTTTTCCTTCTTTCCTTTCCTTTTTTTTTTTTGAGACAGAGTCTGAGTCTCATTATGTCGCCCTTGGTAGAATGCCACGGCATCACAGCTTACAACAACCTCAAACTCTTGCCTCAGCCTCCCAAGTAACTGGGACTACAGGGGTCCACCACAATGCCCGGATATATATATATATATATATATATATATATATATATATATATATATAATTTTTTTTTTTCTTTCTTTCTTTTTTTTTTGGCTGTAGTTGTCATTGTTGTTTGGCAGGCCCAGGCTGGGTTTGAACCCGCCAGATCTGGCATTTGTTGCTGGTGCTCTAGCCGCTGAGCTACAGGTGCCGAGCCTCTTTCCTTTTCTTTTCTTTTCTTCCTTCCTTCTTTCTTTCAATAGGATGTCACTCTGTTGCTCCTGCCCCCTAGAGTGCAGCTGTGCGGTATCCTCACAGCTCACAGCAAAGCAACCTCAAACTCCTGGGCTCAAGCCTTCCCTCCTGTCTCAGCCTCCCCAGTAGCTGGGATTATAGGTATGCACCACTACAACTGGCTAATTTTTCCATTTTTTGTAGAGATGGGTGGGGTCTTCATCTTGCTCAGGCTGGTCTCAAACTCTTGACTTCAAGCAGTCCTCTTGGCTCAGCATCCCAAGGAGCAAGGATTACAGGTGCGAGACACCATGCCCATGCCTCCATTTAAAAAGAAAAAAAAAAAAAAGAAGAAACTATCCTACCTTACAGATAAAAAAATTGGAAAAATAACAAAACTTGCCCAAGATAACACAGTAAAGGAGAAAAATAAAATTTGCAAAGTCTTCGCCCTTTTATTAAATGGGTCAGTACAATTGTCCCCGTCAATGTCAGGTGCAGTGGCAGGTGCTTACAGTCCCCGCTCCTGGGGAAGCTGAGGCAGGAGGATGACTTGCGCCCAGGAGTTTGGTAGAGCCTGGGCAACACAGCAAGATCTCATCTCAAAGAAAAAAAAAATCGTCCCCATCACTAAGTTACTTTCAGAGAACTTTAAGTTCCCAGATTTGGCTGGTTACACACATGACTTCAGACATCCATTGTGAAGTCTATGAGGTTACTAAAAGCTTTATTTTCACATATACCCTTGTAAGATGCCCCGCAGGTATAATTCCACCAGTACTCCTCCCTCCACCCACCACCCCCCTCTCTCTTCTCTCTTTCCCCCTTCCCCCGATTCTTAGGTTGTAACTGGGTTATAGCTTTCATGTGAAAGCCCTAAATTAGTTTCACAGTAGGGCTGAGTACAAAATGGTCTGTGAAGCTAGTGTATGATGCCCCATGATCATATCAATGTACGCAGCTATGATTTAATAAAAAATAAATAAATAAATAAATAAAAAATAAAAACAAAAAAAAGCTTTATTTTCATTTTCACAAACAGCGATCTGCATAGAGATTTGCTCTTTATCCAGATGTGCTTCAAGTATGATGCAGTCTGGTGTCGCAGGGGATGGGACCAGGCTACCCTAACCAGCACTGGATAGAAGACTGAAAAAGTCCAGGCTATGCAGGAAGAGGCAGGTGACTCGCTGATAACTTTAGTGACCTGTGATCTAAATTGTGCCCCACCAAACTCCTCAGGAAAGAACCCCCAAGGAGACCCAAGCAAAACAAGCCAAGGCTTCTCCTCTGCCCTCTGCTCTTCCCCTCTGTGCTGCTCTCTGGCCCTCAGGCCACAGCAGATTTGGTCCCAGCCATTCTTTTCTTCCTCCTAGGACTCAGTCTTTCTCTGCTGACTGATGTTTCAGGGCCAGATATTAATCTGATTAAAAGCAGCAGCAGCTCTTAAAGTTGGTCAAGGCAATCTCTTCCTTGCTAGTTAACATTCTCATTTCACTATCTCTTTAGAGTTAATGCCCCTGTTTTAATTTCCTAATCCTCAAGTGCCAAATAAATTTCATCTCATGTCAATTCCAACTGATCAGTAGTAGGGCCAGGAATGCTGCACCTGGGAGGACGCGGGGACCATTCCTGACTGGGTAAGTGGTGTGCTCCAGGAACAAGCATGTCTGCAGGATGTCTGCCAGCCCTGCCCTCACAGGAGGTGCTCAGCGGTAGGGATGTCCAGGCCAGCAGGGAAGAAGAAACTACCAGGGCAGACCCTTGTGACTGAGGCAGCTGAGGAGGTCAGGCCAAGAGGCCTGCAAATTATGTAACTCAGAAAGTGCTGGGCTCTGCTGCTCCTGGAGGTGTCGCTCACAAGGTCACCTGCTGTATGTTTTTGTTGTATTCACAAGTAAAGGCTGGAGCTGTATCTTTGGTCCTAGTTATAGACTAGATAGTTGCTTACTGTCTTCTTTTCTCTCTAGAGTCCCAAATGAACACATTATTTTTAATCTCTCTTTCTAAAAACAATGTTATCTAATGTCATTGCTTAGCTACCACACGCACCGAGCTGAAAACGCTGCAAGAAATAAAAGCGGTCTTGATTTCCTCTGTAGTCACTGCAATATGAAAGATTTGAGAAACAAATTAATTCTCCTTTCTTGGGAAAATTACAGTATGAAAGGGCTGCTGTATTTCTAAGCAAGTACATTTTCATTTAAAAAAAAAACAAAAACCTTGTAATCTGCATTTGACCTCTGCTTAACGAGTAGAGGTACTGGAAACGCCTCTGACAGAGGCAGAGCCAGAGGTCTTGTGGCCACAGCTAAGACGTCTGCCCTTGCCACTGAAGCAGAAGCCACTTCAATTTGTGTCCCTCTGGAGCTTGACTCAGTGACCATGCCAGTGGATCAAAACCTTTACCAGCACCTGGACGCTCCTGGCCTCTACTAGCAGAGTTACTATATGGGTACTGTGTCGCTAGAGAGGGCACCAGTGCAGCCAGCAGAGGAGCCCAGTCCAGTGCAAGAAAACCTGAGAAGTAGGAAAATGTGTCCTCACTGCTGGCCGTTTTCTGTTGTTCTCAAATGACTTTAAGCTCTATGAGAATAGAGACCCTGGCTTTCTTGCTTTATGGACCATCCTTAGCACTTAGCATGGTGTCTGGTACATGGCTGGTCCCTGAGAAGTCACTGCTGACTGTGTAAACGATGGATGGATGCCTACACGGATGCAGGGAGGAATGTGTAAATGAATAAATGCTATTCCCCCAGGCACCTCATGTTAACATGTTGCCATGACACAACAACAAAAACCCTGGTGGCTGCAGTCGAGGGGAGCATCTGAAAGTTTGACACAGGAAATGACTATAAAGTAAATAATTTTTTTTTTTTTTTTTTTGGTAAGAGGAGAAGGCTTTTTGATGTGGCGCTCAACCTGAAAGTTGTTTTCTTCCTGCCAAGGTTAGGGCAGTACCTCGTCGTCTCGAGGACAGAGAAGAGAAATTCCTGAGTCTTCACAGGCAGCTGCAGAAATTGGCACTGGAGAAGTTTCCTTGGAAAATGGTTTCTCACACTCCAGTATTTCTTGGATCTCCCCAGTATCAAACAGGAATGGGATCAGCTAGAGCCATACACGGTGTTCATAGCCAGTCGTGTAGCCGTTTTGGTGAAATGTCTTTCAAATCTTCTGTGCATTTTTTTAATTAGGTAGTTTGTCTTATTAGTGGGTTATAAAATGGTCTTTTCTGGATACAAGTCCTTTATCAGATATATAATTTGCAAATATTTTCTCCTAGTTTCTGGCTTGCTTTTCATTCTCTTAATTGCACCTTTTGAAGGGCAAGTTTTTAATTTTGATGAAGCCAAATGTATCAATTTTTTCTTTTGTGGCTTCTGCTTTTAGTGTTACATCCATATTATTTTCCTTTTTGCCTTACTTCTTTCTGAATCGTTTTAGATCCATGTATCTTTTAATTTGCTGCATTTATATTCAGGCCTAAGGTAAGTGAAATAGGTATATCATAACAAAATGTTTATTTCATTGCTCTTTTCTGTCTTTCACAAAATTACATGTTAAAAGAGCCCCACTGGGTATTTTTGAAGTGCAGTCTGGTGATTTCAGTAAATATTATGATGCCCCATAGCCAGAGAGTAAAAGATGTTTATCAAGGGCCCTTGCCTTTGTTTAAGCTCCTTGCTGGTACTAATTCCTTTAGTCCTAGGTACTGTTACTGTTGCCATTCTGGAGGTGGGAGGTGAGCAAATAGGCACACACAACACCTAAGTGAGCTGCCGGCAAGTGGCAGGGCTGGAGTTTGAGCTCTGGCAACCCAGCTCCAAGCATGCACTGCTCATCCTTGTGCTAGGCTGCGTCTAAGCAATTTCCCGGATGGCACAATGAGGTGTGTGCTGGATATCTAAGCTGGTATTACCCCAACCCCTCCCTCTGAAACTGCTTGGTCTGCCCACAGAGAGGGTTCTTATTCCTGTTGTGTGACCTGCCCTTGGGACCTCTCTGTACCTGCTCACGCATAGCGCAGCTGAGTCAGCTGACAGGGAACGCTGGCCTACCCCTAGCAGCACTCTCATCCTCACCTGAGGTCTGACCAACGCTGGAGCCGGAGTCAAGTCAGGCCACTGGACGGCTACCAGTCAGGGCCTCCATAAGTGCTGTTGCAGCCAGGACTCTCCTTGGCTCCTTCCCTCCTGAGACCTGCTGATTCCAGAGGCCCCTCTGTATCCTTCTGATACATTCCCCATCTGCTTCAGGAAGCTCACACTGGTACCATTATCCTGTGGCTGAGGCTCTGGCTATCCAGGGTCCACAAGCTGCCCCAACACCACCCAGGGGTCAGGGCCTGTGCCCAGACCAGCTCACTGGACCCTCCCTGAACACCAGTGACACTCACCTGTCAAGTTTGTCTTCTCTGGCATAATCTCTCAGACCTTCCAGGAGACAACTGGCTTCTCTGATGGACTAAACTGTGCTAATGACGGAGCTAATGCCTGCTTCTTACTCTCAGGTGGCATCTGTGCACTGGAATGTGGTTTCTGAAGACAATGGCACTTTTGTTTTCTAAACTAGGAATGGCTTTGATGGTGATGTTTCTGGCAGTAGGGATCTCAATGGGGCTGCTCAGATTCACACCCACTAAGTGGCAGCTCCTTTCCCTGGACACAGTGCAGGCTGGAGAGCAAAGAGCCACCACCACTGTCCATCAGTGAGACTAACATGTAGCAGCTCCACAAGTGTCACTAGCTCCGCAACAGTGACAAACGGCCCAAGTTCCAGTTTGGAGCACGTGGTGTGAAGTGATGACAAGGCACCCTTGAAGGCTGGAGGTCCCGTCTGTAAGAGGCTTGGCACACAGCCTCCCCCGTATTCTTCACATTTCCCCTTTTGAAAAGCTGAAACTCCGTACTTCTTGCCATTGTTTCTCTCTCACACACACCAAAATGATTCACAAAAGAATCATGCTTCTGAGCATTAAATTGAGACTCTTCAAGTCAGCAGATATATACTCAGTGCCAGCTTTCTTTTTTTTTCATTATTTTTTCATTTATTTCAAACTATTACGGCAGTACAGATGCTTTTGCTACACGTCTTTAAGTCAGGGCTGCTAAGTGTGCCCACACCCAAGCAGTGTTCACTGCTCCCATGAGGTCCGTTCTGCCCTTCCTCTCCTCCCTCTCTGCCCTGTTGATTTCCACTTATGTGCCCATCAGTTAGTTCCATTTTATTAGACAATACATGTGGTGTTTGCTTTTCCATTCTTGAGATACCTCACTTAGGATAATGGTCTCCAGTTCCTACCAAATTGTTGCAAAAGGCATCAATTCCCCCTTTTTGTGGCTGAGTATTACTCCATCATATATATAATCCACTCATGAATTGACGGGCACTTGGGTTGGTTCCTTATCTTTGCAACTATGAATTGTGCTGTAATAAACATTCCAGTGCAGGTGTCTTTTTGATGAACAACTTCTTTTGGTTGGGAGGGTGGGGGGTAGATACTGGTAGTAGGATTCCTGGATCAAATGGTAGGTCTACTTTGGGTTCTTTGAGGCATCTCCATACGGTTTTCCACAGGGACTGTACTGATTTGCAGTCCTCCAGCAGTGCAGAAGTGTCCTTTCTCTCTGCATCCATGCCAGCACCTATTGTTATCAGAGTTTTTAATAACAGTCATTCTATTACAGCAGGAACAAGGTGATATCTCATTGTGATTTTAATTTGCATTTCCCTGATGATTAGTGACACTGAGCATTGTTTCAAGTTTTTGGCCATCGGTCTATCTTCTTTTGAAAAGCTTCTCTTCATGTCATTTGCTTACTTTCTATGGGGTTAGTAATGTTTTTCTTCCTGATCTGTTTGAGCTCTTTGTAGATTCTAATTATTAGCCCTTTATCAGAAGTGCAGATTATAAATATTTTCTTCTACTCTTTAGAGGGGTTTTTTGTTTTTGAAACAGAATCTCATTTTATTGCCCTGGTAGAGTGCCATGGTGTCATCATAGCTCACACCAACCTCAAACTCTTGGGCTGAAGCAATCCTCTTGCCTCAGGCTTCCGAGTAGCTGGGACTATACGCCATGATGCCCAGCTAGTTTTTCTATTTTTAGTAGAGACAGGGTCTCTCACTCTTGTTCAGGCTGCTCTTGAGCTCAAGTGATCCACCCGTCTTGGCACCCCAGATGCTGGGATCTCAAGCTGAGCCACCGTACCTGGCCTGTGTAGGGCATTTATCTGCTGTGTTGATTACTTCCTTAGCTGATGGGAAAATTTTTAATTTAATCAAGTCTCATGTATTTATTTTTGTTGCTGCTGTAATTGCCATTGGGGTCTTAGTCATAAATTCTTTGCCTAGATCAATGACTAGAAGAGTTTTTTTTCCTATATTTTATTCTAGAATTTGTATGGTTTCATACATTACATTTCAAACTTTTAACCATCTTGAATTAATTTTTGTAAATGGCAAGAGATAGGGGTCATGTTTCATTCTTCTGCCTGTGGCTATCCAGTTTTCCCTGCATCATTTATTGATTCCTTTTCCCCAGTGTGTATTGTCTGTATGGTCAAAGATCAGTTGGCAACAAGTAAATGGTTTTATAGCTGGGTTTTCTATTCTTTTCCACTGGTCTCTGTCTCTATTTTTCTGCCAATACCATACTGTTTGGTTACTATAGCCTTGCATTATAGACTGAAATCTGGTACTGTGATGCCTCCAGATTCGTTTTATTTTTTTCCTTAGGATTACTTTGGCTATTTGGGCTCTTCTCTGGTTCAAAACAAAGTATAGTATTATTTTTTCTAGACCTATAAAATATGCCATTGGCTTTTTTTTTTTTTTGCAGTTTTTGGGCAGGGCTGGGTTTGAACCCACCACCTCTGGCATATGGGGCTGGCGCCATTGGCATTTTGATGGGGATTGCATTGAATCTGTAAATCACTTTGGGTCGTATGGACATTTTAACAGGGTTGATTCCTCCAATCCATCAGCATGATGTGCTTTTCCATGTGTTTCCATCATCCGCAATTCTTTCCTCAGTGCTTCATAGTTCTCCTCGCACAGATATTTCACCTTCTTGTTTAAGTTTACTCCCAGGTATTTTAGTCTCTTGGTAGCTATTGTGAACAATATGGAGACTCTCAGTTCAACTGTTATTGGTAGATAGAAATGTTATTGATTTGTATACATTGATTTTATATCCTGAGACTTTTTTGAATTAATTTATTAATTCTTGGAGACTCTTAGTGGAATCTTTGGGGTTTTCTAGATACAAGGCCATATCATCAGCAAAAAGCAATAGTTTGACTTCCTCCTTCTTTATTTGGATATCCTTTATTTTTTTCTCTCACCTGATTGCTCTGGCCGGGACTTCCCACAGTACATGTTGAATGTTTAAGTGGTGACAGTGAACACCCTTGTCTTGCCTCCATCCTTACTGGGAATACTTTCAACTTTTTCCCATTCAGTATGATGTTGGCTGTGGGTTTGTCATATATGGCCTTTATGATTTTGAGATACATTCCTTGTATGCCTAGTTTGTTGAGGATTTTTTTTATGATGACTGGATTTTGTCAAATGCTTTTCCTATGTCTATTGAGAGAGCATATGGTCTTTGTTTTTGTTTCTGTCTACATGGCTAATCACATTATTTATCTACTTACGTTGAACTATCCTTGCATTCCTAATGAAGCCTACTTGGTGATGCTGGATTATGTTTTTGTTTGAGACAGAGTCTCACTATGTGGCTCTGGATAGAGCGCTGTAGCATCATAGCTCACAGCAACCTCAAACTCCTGGGCTTAAGTGATTATCTTGCCTCAGCCTCCCAAGTAGTTGGGTTTACAGGTGCCCGCCACAATACCTGGCTATATTTTGGTTGGAGGTGTCATTATTGTTTAGCAGACCCAGGCTGGCTTGAACCCGCCAGCCTGGTGTATGTGGCTGGCACCCTACCCGCTGAGCTACGAATGCCAAGCCAGGATTATGTTTTTTATGTGCTATTGAATTCAGTTTGCCAGTATTTTATTGAGGATTTTTGCATCAATATTCATAAGGGATAGAACAGTTACATGGCTTTGGTATCTATCTGATACTGCCCTCATAGAATGAGTTAGGGAGGATTTCTGGTGGAATTCTGCTGTGAATCTATCTGGTCTGGTTGTTGTTATTGTTGTTGTTAGAAGACATTTTATTACTGCTTGAATCTCACTGACTGTTACTGGTCTGTTCAGGAGTTCTGTTTCTTCTTGATTGAGTCTTGGAAGGTTGTGTGTCTCTAGGAATTTTTCCATTTCCTCTACATTTTCTAGTTTATGTACATGGAAATTTCTGTAGTATTCACCAATGATGTTTTTTATTTCTGTGTCATCATTTGCGATAGCCCCCTTTTCACTTAGGGTTAGGGTTAATGACTGACCTTAGGTGGGTCCTTTCTCTTCTATTCATGGTTAATCTAGCAAGAGGTCTAGCAATCTTGTTTATCTTTTCAGAAACCAACATTTTGTTTTCCTGCATTTTTTTTTTTAGATTCACCATTTCATTTGGTTCTGTTCTGACCTTTTTATTTGTTTTCTTCTGCTGGCTTTGGACTTGGCTTGCTCTCCCTTTTCTAGTTCCTTGAGATGTAATATTAAGTTGTTAATTTGTGAACTTTTTTGGATGCAGGCCTTAAAGGCCATGAATTTTCCCCTTAGGTATGCTTTTGCTGTGTTCTAGAGATACTGATATCTCATGTCTCCTTTGTCAGTCAGGTCAAATACTCTTTTCATCTCCATCTTAATTTCATTATTGACCCAATAATCATTCAGTAGCAGGTTGTTTAATTTCCATGACTTTGTGTAGAATTGAGTGTGTATGTTAGAATTGATTTCTAGTTTTAACCCACTAAGGTCTGAGAATATACAAGGTATGATTTTGATTCTCTTAATGTCTGTTGAGACATATTTTGTGGCCTAAGATATGGTCAGTCCTGGAGAATGTCCCATGAGAATGTATATTCAGTAGATTTGGGGTAGAATGTTCCGTAAATGTCTGTTAGGTCCGTTTGTTCTAGGTTCCCATTTAAATCTTGTGCTTATTTATTTTCTGCTTTGATGATCTGTCCAGCTCTGATACTGGGACATTAAAGTTCACAGCAATTATGATGCTATTATTTATTTTCTTGCTTAACTCTAGTAAAATCTGTTTTACATATCTGGAAGCTTCTGTGTTAGATGCATAAATATTTAGGATTGTTATGTCTTCTTGTTAAATTGCTCCCTTTACCATTATGTAATGACTATCTTTGTTTTTCTTTACCATTGTCGATTTAAAGTCAATTTTGTCTAATATGGGAATTGCTAGCCTGCTCTCTTTTGGTTTCCATTTGCGTGGAATTTTTTTTCCATTCTTTCATTTTGAGACTATTTACATCCTTGTGGTTTAGGTGTGTCTCTGGAGGCAGCAGATAAGACACTTGGCTTGTGTTTTTTCAATCATCCAGCTAGCATATATCTTTTGAGTGGCCATTGCAAACCCATTCACCAGGTTAGCAGCAGACTTCTCAGTGGAGAAGCCAGAAGGCAGTGGACCTTCATCTTCAATCTTCTTAAATAGAATAACTGGCAGCTTAACATTTTGCATCCTATAAAACTAAATTTCACAATTGATGGAGAAATTAAGACTTTTCCAGACAAGCAAACATTGAGGGAATTTATCACGACCAGACCTGCCCTGCAGGAAATACATGAATCAGCACATAGACCCACCAGGGTAAAATCACCCAAAATAGCCAAAGCTCATAATTCTATGAAACAATAATACAAGAAGAAAAAACAAAGCCACAGAGTACAACCTACTACCACTTATGAACAGGACAGCATCACACATATCAATTATATCTCTTAATGTTAATGGCCACACCAGATACAAAGGGAAGACCATGAAGCTCTCAGAAAGGGGCCTCAGGCTGACGTGACAGCCTCATATTTCTAACTTAGTCTTCCTCAACCTGCTTCCTAATCTGAAAATGAGGAGTAAAATACCCAACATGAAGTATTTTTGAAAGGATCAAATGAGATAAATTCCTAGTATATACAAATGGCTTAGTAACTAACGGCACTTCTCTGGATTTGGGAATGAATGAAGAATTTTTTGTTTTGTTTTGCTTTGCTTTTTCATTTTTTTGTTGCTGTTTTGAGACTCTGCAGCCCTGGGTAGAGTTCCCTATGGAACTTCATTAGAGCTCAAACTCCTAGGCTCAAGTGTTCCTCTTGCCTCAGCCTACCCTGGGCGTGAACTATAGGCATGTGCCACCACGCCCAGCTAATTTTTCTATTTTTAGTAAAGACGGGGTCTCTCACTCTTGCTCAGCCTTGTCTCCAACTCCTGAGCTGAAGCAGTCTACCTGCCTCAGCCTCCCAGAGTGCTGGGATTACAGGTGTGAGCCACCACTCCTGCCCTGAATGAAGACTAATTTTTAATATATCGCTACAGTTTTCTTCATATAATATAAAATACATGTGTATAAGAGAAATACTTTCTTAGTCTTGTATTTATAAAGATGTGTAATATAAAAGCCTTAAGATTTTTTGCCACAATAGGCTTATGAAAGTATTGAAATGGTGCCATTTACACAAAAGCTGAAAATAAGAAAAGATACATCATGAAAGAAAAATACAAAGGGAGAAAAAATTAGATAGTTAAAGAAGTTTAAAAGCCACAAAAAAAAAATGTAATGTTTGGACTTGTGTGGATCATGACTTGAATAAGCCAATACTAAAAAGCCATTTTTGATACAAGCAGGAAATTTTAAATATAGACTGGGTATTAGACTGTGTTAAGAAATCATCTTTAATTTTGTCAGATGTGATAATAGCTTTGTGGTTATAAATGTTATCTATGGGAGATGTATACTGAATTATTTATAGATGAAATGCAATGACGTCTTGGATTTTCCTTAAACTACTCCAGTGGGGTTGGGGGAGAGGTAGATGAAATAAAATCAGCAAAGTGAGTGAACTGTTGTAACAGGGTGATGGAGACATGGAGGTTCATTAAACTGTTGTATTTATGTATGTATGAAATTTTCCACAATAAAACAATTTTAAAAATTAACACTACTACTTAGAAAATAGATGTAGAGAGGGACAAAGTAAAAGGACATCAACCAACCAACGTAAACGGAAGCATGGTCAGATCTGAGTGACCTGGAGGTAGAATCAATAGGATTTGGTGAAGACTCTGGTATGTGGGCTGGAGTAGAGGGAAGTGTCAGATTTCTGTTTTAGGGAGCTGATGCCATTTATGAATATGAGGATGTCTGGGGGAAGAGCAGGCTTGAGGAGGTCAACCAGGGAAAGCTTTCCAGGAAGCAGGTGGCTCTCTGCATCTGGAGCTCAGCAGAGAAGTCTGAGCTGCAGATGAGACCTATGAATCACTGGCATTTAGACAGCATGTAAAGTCATGGGAAGGATATAAAACTGTCCAGGAGAAAGCCTACAAGGAAAGGGCCCCAAACCAAGCTCAGAAAGACTCTAACTCTCAAAGGTCAGGAGGAGGAAGAGGTAGGAGAGGCCAAAGAGAGCGGAGGAATCCATGAGAAAGAGCTGCTGTGAACACTAAGGGAACAGCCTCACAAATGCTGCTCAGTAGTAACTGAAATGGCCCTTTCAGAACTGTGCTTTAGTCCTTATGGATTAAAACAGACTTGTTTCAAGCTTCCCTAATAATCCATTCATACTTTAATGTACCCATGCTATAAACTTTATAGCACTGTTTCCACCACATAAGTATTTCTAAGCTACAAATTACTGACATAAACCCTCCAATCCTTACTTTAGAACATAACCAATTCTTAATTGAGAACAGTCATAAGCAAAGCAAAGTGAAAGTTTAATAAACATTTATTGAATTCTTACTGTGTGGGCACAAAGTACTATTATGCCAGAGGATATAGCAGGAACCAACACACACTAAGAATCTCTTAGGTGATGACAACTCACAATCATAGAGTGCTTGCTTTGTGGTGAGCGCTATTCTATTTGTGTTGTGAATTCATTTAATCTTCAGAGTGCCCCATAACATAGCTATTGTACTTATTTTACAAATGAGAAAACTCAAATATGAAATAAACGCCTCAGGCTGTGTAAAGCCTGTATTTGAACACCTGTAGTCTGACTCCAAAGCTGGGCCACTTAACCATTTCATGCTAATACTTGCATTTTTATACCTGATCCCCTATTTAAAATGTTTTTTAAAGCCCTACATTATAAATGTTGTTATGCTCATTTTAAAGATTAATAAAAACAAACCTGGAAATGTTAAACAACTGCCCAAGGTCACAGATCCATTATAATCAGTTTGGAAAATCTAACACAGGTTAGCAAGATCCCTTAAAACTACTTTTTAATCCCAATACATAATACCAAGCAGTATGGTAAGTACAAAGAAGTGTAAGATATGATTTCAGGTCTTGAGGATCTGAGGATTGAGAGAAGACAAAAACAATTTAAATAATTACTTATTTAATATTTGTTAAGTTCCAAACCGGGGCTACAAACCATTATTAGGGGAATTCAGAAAAGGGAGAGACCAGTAGGTCATGAAGAATGGCTAAGACTCAGATAAACACAAAATACAAATTTCACTGTCTGTATAAAGGGCCATTAAGACTCACCTCTCGGAATTTGATAATTCTTATTGAAGCATGTGATTCACACACAGGACTTGGGGAACCAGAAACTAAATACTATCCTAACGATGGGGTCACAGGGGGTGTCTGACTCTTGCATGCCTTTGGCATGTGAGCTTTTTTGATTTGGGGAGTGCCTGACAGATTCTGGAAGTACTTATACATGGCTTTAAAAGCTTTTCATAATTTAAATTTCTTTTGAAAATTTTATGATGGGGTTATTTTATGAAGTTGCCGTTTCCAATGGTTTTCTGCATTTAACTCATTTACATGGTAGGTCTGGAAATTTCATTTTTATGGTTTTTCTCAGCTAATGCTTGAGAAGGGGAAAATTTAAATGTAATTTGTTCCTTACATCACAGACATTAGCAATGACAAAATCATAGAATTGTTAGATTTATTTAATATGGTATAAGCAGGTTTGGTGGTCAAGCCCACAAGCGCTGAAATGGAGTATAGACAGAATTTGAAATGTATTTTGAGACAAATAAGCAGCTATTATAGTTATAACAGAGTAGAAACATGCCAAGCAGCTTCATTTTTCTTATATATAAGGACACGTTTTCTCCAAATCAGCAATATTAGAGGAATACAAACTACCGTAGGAAAATGTTAAGTTCTAAGTTGTTTTTCCATAATGGCAGTAGTCCAACATGCTCTTACCTGGTCTCCTGTGTGATTAAGCAATAAAATAAGTACATAGAGTCTGGAATACAATATTTGACCAAAAAAACAGAATGAAACTGCCTAGAAATTTAAGCCAAGGTTTTTCCTCTTTTGCACCCAACAAGCAGCCTTTCTATCCTCCTCAACCTCCAACTCCAGCAACAAATGGTGTTGCAAAGATACAGACCTGTGTTTATTTGTCACACACTACATCCATATACATATATTCACATACATAAATGCGTACACACACACACACACACACACACACACACACACACACACGACAGAGGGAACGCCAGTGAGAAAGCACCTTAAAAGGGTCAAATTCAGTATCATTCATTTGTAAGTGAAGTAATATAATAATATTTAAGGTTAATGAATATTAATGTTATCGACAACCATTCTTTTTTTTTTTTTTTTTGCAGTTTTTGGCCGGGGCTGGGTTTGAACCCGCCACCTCTGGCATATGGGGCTGGCGCCTTACTCTTTGAGCCACAGGCACCACCTCAACAACCATTCTTAATTGGAAGCTAAATACCATGACTCTGCAGGTAAACATTAACTGTCACTTACGAAAATTTTCAATTTGGATCTTTTCACCATCTAACTTTAGATTTGCAATAAGACAGCTACTTATGCGAACTTTTGAAATAAAACTAAAAAAGCGTAGATGTTACTTAAAGTAAAAGTTTTAAGAAAGCAAATGACATGAAAAATTAGAAATATTGTATTAGGTTGGGCGGCGCTTGTGGCTCAGTGAGTAGGGCGCCAGCACCATACACCGAGGCTGGTGGGTTCAAACCTGGCCCTGGCCAAACTGCAACAAAAAATAGCCAGGCGTTGTGGTAGGCGCCTGTGGTCCCAGCTACTGGGGAGGCTGAGGCAAGAGAATCACCTAAGCCTAAGAGCTGGAGGTTGCTGTGAGCTGTGATGCCACAGCACTCTACTGAGGGCAACAAACTGAGACTCTGTCTCTTAAAAAAAAGAAAAGAAATATTGTATTAAGTTAAATACAGCACCAGTTATGAGTGAGAATACTGTTAAATCACTTTCTCTAATTCAGTGGTTCTCAACCTTCCTAATGCCGCCACCCTTTAATACAGTTCCTCATGCTATAGTGACCCCTTACTAGCAACAAAAATGATTTTATGTTTGGGGGTCACCACAACATGAGGAACTGTATTAAAGGGTGGCGGCATTAGGAAGGTTGAGAACCACAGCTCTAACAGGTGAAAAATTAACTTTGAGCTTTTTCTTGTCCCATAGGCTAAGATATAGCTATTTTCCACACACTACCTTGCAACAATTCTGTAAGGTAGATGTTCTTACCCTCATGTTATAGATGAGAAAACTAAGACTCAGCACTGACTCTCACATCTTTCACTATTCCACACTATCTTAGAAATAGAAAATTCAACAACTATATCTTGAATAACTATTACATAGAAAGCACCATGCCAGGTGCTATTGGAGACAAACGTAAGAAATATACACCCTGGGGCAGGTGCAGGGGCTCCTGCCTGCCATCCTAGCATTTTGGGAGATCAAGGCAAAAGGATCACTTGAGTTTAGGAGTTCAAGGCCAACTTGAGCAACAAGTGAGATCCCTGTCTCTACCAAAAAACAGAAAAATTATCTTAGTATGATGGTACATGCCTGTAGTCCCAAGCTATTTAGGAAGCTGAAACAAGAGGATTGCTTGAGTTCCCAGGACTTTGAGCTTACAATGAGCTGTGATAACCCCACTGTAACTCTAACCTGGGAAATAGAGCAAGATCCTATCTAAAAAAAAAAAAAAAAGAAGAAAGGAAAGGAAATATGCTTCTTGATCTGTATTTTATCTTTTAGTAATTTGAGGGTCAGCTACATAATTTGAGGGACCCAATACAAAACAAAAATGCAAGTTTCGTGTTCAAAAATAATTTAAAACATCAGATAGTGATATTAGAGCATTAATTCAATCATGGGCCTAGGTTACTACATGGTCACATGCCCAAGAAGCTGGCCCTGAGTACAGGGCTCCGGAAACTATGCCCTGCTGGCCAAGTCCAGGCTGCCACCTTTTTTTTATGCAGCCATAAACTAAGAATTATGTTCACATTTTTAAATGGTTAAAAGAAAATAATATTTTGTGACATGCAAAAAACTATATGAAATTCAAATTTTAGTGTCCATAAACAGTTTTATTAGAATACAGTCAGGTTTATTCTTCGTGTACCTATGGCTGTTTTTGTGCCAACATTGCAGAGTTGAGTGGTTACAGAGCTAAGCAGCTGCCACAAAGATCATCTGTTTGGCCCATAAAACCTAAAATATTTACTATATGGCCCTTGACAGAAAAAGTCTGAAAACTCCCATTCTAGTAGGAATAACGTAAGTAACAAAGGAAAGGAACAATCGGGTGTTAGAGAGATTCAAAAGAAAAGAAGCCGCATTAGGTTACTGGAATCAGGATGCTCTTTCTTAAAGTAGATAAGCCTTGAGCAATGGGCAAGGTATTTACAGAACAAGATAGGGTGGGAAGAGGCATTTTAGGTGGAGGATCAATCGCCTGTGCACAACCAAGCAATTTATATTGGCAAAACAAACAGTCTACTCTGAATGTAAAGCAGTTTTAAGGGAAAGGGAAAAGTGAGACACAAGGAGCTTAACTTTATTTGGTAAAACAGGGGAGTAACTGAGGCTCTTTGAGGAAGGGAGTGACTTGCTCCATATGCTTTAAGGTAATTCATCCACTAACAATGTGTAGAATAGATCACAGCAGGAACAGACTGAAAAGGTCCACCAGGCTGCAGAGGTCCAGGAGGTGACAAGTTGTGCCAGCCCAAAGCTGGCAGGTAAAGATCACTAAGTACTATCTTAGTAGAAACGAGAAAGAGGAAACAATGAAAGACCTTGTCAAATTACTATCTGATAGATGTGCCAGTTGGTGGGTTATTCAAGAAAAGGTAGAGAAAGGAGTGTCAGCTTAAAGACTAGGTAATTTAAAAGATGATGATACAGTTAACAAAGGAAAAGGAAAAGAAACTGCTTTGGTGACAAAGATGTTGAGTTCATCTTTGTCATCGGACCAGTTAAGTTGCTAGTAGAATATACTAGTGCAGATGTCAAGAAAATAGAAACACCCTCAATGAATCCGCATCAATTTAAAAAAAAAACAAAAAAACAAAAAAACAGAAACAAAGGGCTCAAACTCAAAAGTGAATTCAGGGCTAAATGCTGCAGATCATAGTATTCCCTGCTCACCGGTAACCATATTACATGACTGCAATGATTTCTGGTGTACTAGAAGAAAATTTTAAATAAGCCATTCAAAATAGTTTATTCGTTTATTTTAAATAAATTATTTTATACATTCTCTCAAACTCTAAAGATTCTAGCTTCAGCCCAGGCACAGTGGCTCACGCCTGTAATCCCAGCACTCTGGGAGGCCAAGGTGGAGAGGATCCCTTGAGCTCAGGAATTTGAGACCAGCCTGAGCAAGAGCAAGACTCCATCTCTACTAAACAGAAAAAAAACTAGCCAGGTGTTATGGCTGGTACCAGTAGTCCAGCTACTGGAGAGGCTGAGGATCCCTTGAACTCAAGAGTTTGAGGTTGCTGTGAGCTATGACGCCATGACACCCTACCCAGGGCAACAGTGTAAGACTGTCTCAAAAAAATAAATAAATACCCGATTCTAGCTTCAATCTTCTAAAACTGATTTTTTTCCCTGAAAAAAAAAAAAAAAAATTGATTGCCCAAAGGCTAAAGAAAGTTTTTTTTTTAAAAAGGACGGAAAGGAAAAAAACACAGTATTCCTAGGTAACACATAATACCGTGTCCACGATCCAACTTTCAGGCTTTCAGACTTCTCACATTTTCATGCAATAATTGAAAGTTAGTGAAGTCAAATTTATTTGTCATTATTTATTCAGAATTTATAACAATTCCAACAGAGTGCTCTGAAATTTGCCTTTGAAAATTCCATTTACAGTTTTCTAAAACAGTGAATGTTAATTGTTCTCATCACAAAAATGATTTGTGTTAGTAATGCATGTTAATTAGGTAGATTCAACCATGTGGATTTAATACATTCCACAATGTGTGTGTATATATGTACATACACACACATAAAGTATATATATTTTACTGCCTATATATACATATTACTTCAAAAGATCATGTTGTACATCTTACACACATAGAATTTTATCGGTCAATCTTAAAATATTTAAATAAATTTGAAAAAAAGAAAGGTTGTCTAAGGAAGTAGACGTTATCTAAATAGGAAAAATATTCAATTAACCTAAATTGCAAAACACCTAGACATACATGAAACCATTAATACAATTATTACCAATGCTTATTTATTCACTTGTTAGCTTAGTTTATCTTCCAAATTTATCAAGTTTGCAAAGGTGTATTTCAACAATTAATTTACACAGGGCCTAGTTAAACTGCGAACTACGCAACTCTTCAAGGACCCTCAACCCCTTTTCCCAGAGCTTTGCTTTCTCTGAATCTGTTTGCCTATAAGATCTCTTCGACGGGCATGGGGGTTAATGCCCGCAATCCCAGCACTTAGGAGGCCTAGGCAGGTGGACTGCCTGAGCTCACAGGTTAGAGACCAGCCTGAACAAGAGTGAGACCTCCTCTCTAACCTGGCGTTGTGGCGGGCGCCTGTAGTCCCAGCTACTTGGGAGGCTAAGGCAAGAGAATAGCTTGAAGTTTGAGGTTGCTGTGAGCTGTGACCTCATAGCATTGTACCAAAGGCTCAAGACTGACTGTCTCCAAAACAACAACAACAACAATAAAAAACCTCTTCAATAAAAGCTCTAAATTAGCTGCTTGTGTGACTCAAGTTCCTTAAGTTCCTGCCCTTTTGGGAACAAGACCCCTTTGGAACAGCAGAATGTTTTCTGGTGCTCTAGGTCCCATCTTAAACCCACCTGGGATGACCCTGCAGAGCCACCGAGGCGCCCAAGCCACGCGTTTTCATATGCAATTTATTTTACTCACATAAATAGTGTCGATTTGGGCTCAAGGTACAAACGTATAGGGACGTTAGGCTGAGCAATATGGAAAGTTTAAAAGAAATGCTCGTCAATCCCAGAGCAAGGCCGTTCCAGGAGACTGAGGCTGCCCTGGCCCAGGCGCCGTCGCGAGAGTTCTCGGCGTGGAACCGCAGCTCGCGGTTATTCCTCGCTTGCTTCGCCCGCACGGAGGGCGACGCCCGAGCCCGCGTTCCCACGCGTGGATGACAAGTCACACTTCTCCTGAACAGGCCCGTTTTGGGTTTCCAGGGTTTCTCATCCCTGCGTCCCACGGTACCGCGCCGAGGTGGGGAAAAGCCGACATGTGGTTCGGCCCCCCGCCAGACTGCGCAGACGAGGCCGTCCGGCAGCGGAGGCCGGGGACAGGCGCCGCGGAAGCCAGGCCTCTGAGGCTGGGCCCGGCCGGCGTTCGGGCGGCGCCGGAGGCCTGCGCTAGGTCCGCGGCAGGGAGCCGGCCCCGCCCCCGCGGCCGCCTAGCCCCGCCCCCGAGGACCCGCCCCTTCCCGAGCCGCGCACCCGCGCGCCCCGCCCGCGGGCGGAAGCGAGAGCGAGGCCGAACGCCTGACGTCAAGGCGACACCGCCAAACCTCGCCCAGAGTCAGGCGTGTAAAGCAGCCGGAGCGGCGGCAGCGGTAGCGGCAGGATAGCCGTGGCGCCGGGAAGAGTGACCCGGAGGAAGCGCGGGGCGACGCTGGCTGCGGGGACCCGGTGACAGCGTGAGAGGTTCGCGGATTGCGTGCGTGGCCCCTGAGGGGAGCGGCGGCGGCGGCCGCGCTGGGCGGGGGCCGGGCGCCGGCTGAGGGGAGCGGGTGGGGCGCGGCGCGGGCCGGGCCGGGCCGGGCGGAGCGGCCGGGGGCCCGGGCGGCGGCTGCCCCTTGGCGCGCGGCAGGTGGCGCGCGGCCGGCGAGCGCGCTGCTTCCCGGGCGGGCGAGGACGAACCGCCGCTGCGAGGAACAGCGCGCTCTACGGAAGGGGTCAAATGTCTGAAATATGGCGGAGGGAGTGAAGCCCGAGGACCCTCCCGCACGCCCGCTCCCTCCGGCCCCCTCGCCGGCTGCCTGCCCGTCCCCGCCGGCTCCCGCGAGGGCTCGCTCCCCGCCCCGGAGCCCCCGTGCCGTTCGCTGTGGTTCCCTCCCGCGTGTGGGTGGAAGTTAGAGCGGAAACCAGAAAGTTGTCCTTTGCGGAGACGAGCTTCCCGCGGCCCCGAGCCGGGGCGAGCGGCTCCCGGGGGAAACCACTTCCCGGCGCCCCGCGGGCTCGAGCCTGTCAGGGAAAAAGTTTGCCCGAAGCCGGGCTGGGCTGGCTCGCTCCATTTGTTGCGGGAAGTGGCAGGAGGAAGGCAGCGGAGGGAGCCCCACCTAGTCTGGCAGCAGCCACCGTGCGCACAACTGTTAAAGGGGCCTTTCCCCTCAGCTGCCAGAGGAAACCTCTTTCTCTTACACAGGCAGAGAAAATGCAGGAAGTTTGTCGTCTTCTCTTTTTCGCCATCTCTTATGTGTCTTAATTCTAAAAGTCTCAGCGCCATTAATATTATTTAAAACTACTCTGAGTCCTCGGGGTTTTATGTTCTCGGTTTC
>CAUYPK010037658.1:0-15267 GCA_963574355.1 Loris lydekkerianus | reverse complement strand
ATAATATTAACTCCAAGAGTTGTAGGAACATCTGAAACAGAGTAGGCCCATGTACAGCCTGGTGAATGAAAGATGCTCAAATAAACAGGTGCGAGCTCAGCATCCGTAGCTCAGTGGTGAGGGTGCCGGCCACATACACCTGAGCTGGTGAGTTGGAACCCGTCCCAGGCCTGTAAAACAAGGACAACTACAGCAACAACAGCAACAAAATGTCCATCATTGTAGCTGTAGTCCCAGCTACTTGGGAGGCTGAGGCAAGAGAATTGCTTAAGACCAAGAGTTTGAGCTTGCTGTGAGCTGTGATGCCGCTACACTCTACCAAGGGTGGCACAGTGAGACTCTGTCTCAAAAAAAAAACAAAAAAAACGGAAAGAAAGAAAAGAAAAACAGATGTGCTCTCCTCACTTTTTCCAATTAGAAAAAAGTACAAGGGCTGAGCATGGTGGCTAATGCCTGTAATCCCAGCACTCTGGGAGGCCGAGGCAGGTGGATTGCCTGAGCTCACAGGTTCTAGACCAGCCTGAGCAAGAGAGAGACCTCCATCTCTAAAAATAGCTGGGCATTGTGGCGGATAACTGTAGTCCCAACTACTCAGGAGGCTGAAGCAAGAGATCACTTGAGCCGGGAGTTTGAGGTTGCTGTGAGCTATAACGCCAAGGCACTTTACCAAGAGTGACAAAGTAAGACTCTGTCTCAAAAAAACCCAAAACAACAGTACAGTCAACCCACCATATATGTGGGTTCCCCATCCTTGGATTCAACCAATTATAGATCAAAAATATTTGAGGCAGGCAGGGCATGGTGTAATCCTAACACTCTGGGAGGCCCAAGCAGGTGGATTGCTTGAGCTCAGGAGTTTGAGATCAGCCTCAGCGACAGCAAGATCCCATCTTTACTAAAGAAAAAAGAAAAACTAGCCAGGCATTGAGGCAGGCACCTGTAGTCCTAGCTACTTGGGAAGCTGAGGCAAGAGGATTGCTTGAGCCCAAGAGTTTGAGGTTACTATGAACTATGACACCAAGGACTCTACTTAGGGCAAGAGTGAGACTCTGTTGTGACTTTGTTGTGACAAAGAAGGCCCGTTTGCTGTTTATGGTGAACATATCTTGTTTTGTAAGCTTATGTCTTGCTCTCTTTTATTGAAAAAGGTCTCTCTCTTTCTCAATAAACTTTGTTTCACACTTGCCTTAAAAAGATATTTTTTGGGGGGTGGCGCCTGTGGCTCAGTGGATAGGGTGCCGGCCCCATACATCGAGGGTGGTGGGTTCAAACCTGGCCGCAGCCAAACTGAAAAAAAAAAGAAAAAATCCTTTGGGCGGCACCTGTGGCTCAAAAAAGTAGTGTGCTGGCCCCATATGCTGGAGGTATATGGGTTCAAATCCAGCCCTGAGCAAAAACTGCAAAAAAAATCGTTTTTGTGGGCAGCACCTGTGCTCAGTGGGTAGGGTACCAGCCCCATATACCAAGGGTGTCAGGTTTGAACCTGGCCCTGGCCAAACTGCAACAAAAAAATAGCCAGGTGATGTGGCGGGTGCCTGTAGTCCTAGCTACTATACTACGGCACAATACTGAGGGAGATAAAGTGAGACTTTCTCTCTAAAAAAACATACTTTTTTTTTTTTTTTTTTTGCGGGGGTGGGGGTGGGGCAGGGTGTCTTGGCACTTGTAGCACAGTAGTGCTGTTTGAATCAGCCCGGGCCAACTAAACAACAATGACAACTGCAACAAAAAGAAATAGCGGGGCATTGTGGTGGGGGCCTATAGTCCCACCTACCAGGGAAGCTGAGGCAAGAAAATCGCTTAAGCCCAAGAGTTTGAGGTTGCTTTGAGGTGTGATACCACAGCACTCTACTGAGGGCGACATAATGAGACTCTGTCTCAAAAAAACAAAAATAAGTTCATGATAATTTTCATGATAGCCGACATAGATAAGGAAAAAATAGCCTCAGAAAATCAGCATGCAGCCCTAGGGCTGCAGGTTAGACACCCCTGGTCCAGATCTTGTTACTTATACCACAAAGATCCAATTATTAAGACAATGAGGTTAGCCTAAAAAGAAAAAAAAAAATTTTTTTTTGAGACAGAGCTTCAAGCTGTCGCCCTAGGTAGAGTACCGTGGCATCACAGCTCATAGCAACCTCCAACTCCTGGGCTCAAGTGATTCTCCTGCCTCCGCATCCCAAGTAGCTGGGACTATAGGCACCTGCCGAAATGCCCAGCTATTTTTTGGTTGCAGCCGTCGTTGTTTGGCAGGCCTGGGCTGGATTTGAACCCATCAGCTCATGTGGCTGGCGCCTTATCCGTTTGAGCCACAGGCTCTGAGCCCAAAAAGGAAAATTTTTTTTTTTTTTTTTTTTTTTGGCAGTGGCTGGGTTTGAACCCAGCACCAGAAATTTTTTAATATGACATCATGTTGGGAGAATGGGAAAAGCTGCCTCAAATCTGTTTCTCACTCACCAGATCACTTGTCCTTAAGGAGGGACACAGCATCTTCAAAGGTCAAGTGCGTAGTTAGTTAAGGGAGAGGATTATAAAAAACTACAGCATGAATTAGCCAGGTTTTGTGGTGGCACCTGTAGAAGCTGCACTGGGGAGACTGAGGAAAGAGGATCATCTAACCCCAGGAGTTTGAGGTTGCTGTGAGCTTTGATGACACTACATGCTCTAGCCAGGCCACAAAGCAGAAGCACTGGGTCAGACTTCAAATTACGGTGCATGTAATTCTTTGAAGTGAGCACTAGATAGCAGCATTCAGGTAGGATTCTCTGTACCAGACTAAATGGTCTTCTCCCCTCATCCCCATCTCACATTTATTTATTTATTTACTTTTAGAGACAGAGTCTCACTTTATCACCCTTGTAGGGTGCCATGGCATCAGAGCTCACAGCAACCTCCAACTCCTGGACTTCAGCGATTCTCTTGCCTCAGCCTCCCGCCCGGCTATTTTTTGGTTGCAGTTTGGCCAGGGCCAGGTTTGAACCCACCACCCTCGCTATATGGGGCCAGTGTCCTACCCACTGGCCGCAGGTGCTCCCTCCATGCCATAAGACAGGCGGCTCTAGCTCAGCAGTGGTAGCACAGTAATTACGGTGCCAGCCACTTACACCCAGGCTGGCAGGTTTGAACCCAGCCTGGGCCAGCTAAACAAATATGACAACTGCAACAAGAAAATAGGTGGGTGCCTATACTCCCAGCTACTTGGGATGCTGAGGCAAGAGAATTGCTTAAGCCCAAGAATTGGAGGTTGCTGTAAGATGTGACGCCGTGGCACTCTACCAAAGTGAGACTCTGTCTCAAAACAAAAACAAAAACAAAACAAAACAAAACAAAAAAGGCAATCCTGTTGATTGCCTCAGTTGAAACAGCAATTGAGAGGTCAGCGCTGTGGCTCATGCTTGTAATCCTAGCACTCTGGGAGGCAGAGATGGGAGGATCATTTGAGTTCAGGAGTTTGAAAGTAGCCTGAGCAAGAGCCAGACCTGTCTCATACTAAAAGTAGAAAAATTACTTGGGAGGCAAACACAGAAGGATCACTTGAACACAGGCGTTTGAGGTTGCCTTATTTTTCTTCCTTCCTCCTGTTACTTTCATTCATGCTTTCTACAAGTACTTCTTAAGTGTGTCAGATTGGAGCCAACGGTGGGAAGGTAAAACTATTCATACGTTTGTAGGGAAATAAAAATAATTTTCTTTCTACCTTTCATAGTTTTTAGTTGGACAGACCCCTGTAAAAAAGGCAGATTAATGAGAGACAAGCAGAAGTTAATAACATCTATACCTAAACTGTAAATGGGAGATACCCAGAGAAATGAGTAAATTTCAGAGGTGACTTTCAATTCATGCTCAAATATCATGGTTCTCTGAAACAAGAGAGAAAGATGTGAGAAAGGCTAGTAATGGGAAGTAACCAGGAAAAGCATCTTAAAGGTAAAATTTATTGCGAAGATCTAAGTTCTTTCCCTCCCTTTCTCCCTCCCTCCCTTCCTTTCTTCCGTTCTTTATTTTGAGACAGGGCCTCACTCTGTTGCCTAGGCTAGTGTGCAGTGTTGTCATCATAGCTCATTGCAACATCAAATTCCTGGGCTCAAGCAATGTACCTGCTTCATTCAGGCGTAGGGGATGAGGAACTGAATGTCCACAACCTACTATGTTCAATGCTACTGTGCCCAGATAATTTTTTAAAAACTTATTTTGTAGAGCCAAGGTATCACCATGTTACTCAGGCTTGTCTTTTTTTTTTTTTTTTTTTTTTAGAGACAGAATCTCACTTTATTGCCCTTGGTAGAGTGCCATGATGTTACAGCTCACAAAAACCTCCAACTCCTGGGCTTAGGCGATTCTCTTGCCTCAGCCTGCCAAGTAGTTGGGTGGACAGGCACACTCCACAACCCCTGGCTATTTTTTGTTTGGCTGGGGCCAGGTTTGAATCCACCACCCTCGGTATATGGGGCCGGCACCCTACTCACTGAGCCACATGTGCCACCCCAATTTTTCTATTTTTAGTAGAGACAGGGTCTCACTTTTGCTCAGGCTGGTCTTGAACTCATAAGCTCAAGCAATCCAACCGCCTTGGCCTCCCAGAGTGCTAGGATTGCAGGAGTGAGCCAGCACACTGGGCCAAAAGAGAAACTTGCTCTGTTTCAGAGTTTTTCTTGTGTCTCCTATTTCTTAAATACTAGCTCAAAATAATCTTTATGCCAAAGAAGCATATTTTGGGTAAACTATTCTGGCCTCCTAAAAGTTCAAGTCTCTACCCCTTAAAGACACTACAAACTGAAAGAGAAAGAGGATAAGCATGCATTAATACTATAGAATTAAGGTGAAATGTGAGTAGTGTGTGTTTTCTCTCAAAGGAAGCTTATTGGATGGTAAAGGAAGTGTGAATCATTTTATATTGGGGCAAGCAGAGAGAGGGAGAGAAAGAGAATTAACATTTATTGACAGCTTATTATACCCTAGTACTCTGCTAGGCAATATATATCCAGCATTTCATTTATTTCATCTCCATTATATTAGGTAGTTATTAATAACTACTTAATGAAGCACTGTAAGTATATTCCTTTTTTTCCCCATAAGACACAGTCTCACTCTGTCACCCTGGGTAGAGTGCTATTCCATCATAGCTCACAGCAACCTCAAATTCTTTCAATCTTCTTGCCTCAGCCCCCCCAGTAGCTGGAACTACAGGCATATGACACAACTCCTGGCTAGTTTTTCTATTTTTAGTAGAGACGGAGTGTTGCTCGCTCTTGCTTAGACTGGCCTTGAACTCCTAAACTTAAGCAATCCACTGCCTCGGCCTCCCACAGTGCTAGGATTACAGGTTTGGCATGAGCCACTGTACCCAGCCTTGCATTTTTTTTAACTTTTTTTTTTTTTTTAATCAATACTATTTAAGTGTGCTGTGGAAATTTAACTATAGATTCAAGTGTATCATAGATGAAAAAGTTTGAAAAACACTTCTCTAGGCCAGGCAAGGTGGCTCACATCTGTAATCCTAGCACTCTGGGAGGCTGAGGCAGGTGAATTGCTTGAGCTCACAGGTTTGAGACCAGCCTGAGCAAAAATCCAGATCCCATCTCTACTAAAAATAGAAAAACTGAGGCAAGAGGATAGCTTGAGCCCAAGAGTTGGAGGTTAACTGTGAGCTATAACGCCACAGCACTCTACCCAGGGCAACAGCTTGAGATTCTGTCTCAAAAAAAAAAAAAAAAAGAAAAGAAAAGAAAGAAAAGAAAGAAGACACTGCCCTAGGGTGGCACCTATGGCTCAGGGGGTAGGGTGCTGGCCCCATACACCAAGGGTGGCAGGTTCGAACCTGGCCCCAGCCATACTGCAACAAAAAATAGCTGGGCATTGTGGCTGGTGCCTGTAGTCCCAGC
This sequence comes from Loris lydekkerianus, assembly GCA_963574355.1. Classification (NCBI taxonomy): domain Eukaryota; kingdom Metazoa; phylum Chordata; class Mammalia; order Primates; family Lorisidae; genus Loris; species Loris lydekkerianus. Next base: position 9,385 of record CAUYPK010037658.1, on the reverse strand, counting down.
TATCTGGGAAGCTGAGGCAAGAGAATCACCTCAGCCCAAGAGCTGTAGGTTGCTGTGAGCTGTAACATCACGGCACTCTACCCAGGGCAACAAAGTAAGACTCTGTCTCATAAAAACAAAAAATAAAACAACCAAAAAAAAAATTGCCATTTTTAAAAGGGGAACAGAAAAGAGATTTTAAAAATTCCCCCAGATATGCCTGTCAAGATGCCTGTCAAGTAAAGTAGCCTCCCCTTATCTACAGAGTTTCACTGTCTGAGGTTTCAGTTACATGGTCAGCTGTGTAGGCAGACAATAAGATATTTTGAGAGAGAGAGAGAGAGAGACCACATTCCCATAAATTTTACTACAGCATATTGGTATAATTGTTCTTTTTTATTATTAGTTATTATTGCTAATTGCTTCTTTTTTTTTTTTTTGAGACACAGTCTTACTTGGTCACTTTGGTAGAGTGCTGTGGCATCTTAGCTCATAGCAACCTCAAACTCTTGGTTCAAGCAATCCTCTTGCCTCAGCCTCCCAAGTGGCTGGGACTACAGGTGCCCACCACAATGCCCAGCTTTTTTTTTTTTTTTTTTTGGTAGAGACAGAGTCTCGCTTTATCGCCCTTGATAGAGTGCCATGGTGTCACACAGCTCACAGCAACCTCCAACTCCTGGGCTTAGGTGATTCTCTTCCCTCAGCACCCAAGTAGCTAGGACCACAACGCCCACCTATTTTTTGTTGCAGTTTGGCCGGGGTCAGGTTTGAACCCGCCACCGTTGGTATATAGGGCTGGCGCCCTACCCACTGAGCCACAGGCGCTGCCCAGCCCAGCTATTTTTTATTTTTTTAAACCTTTTTTTTTAATGTTTATTATTTTTTTTGTTGTCGTTGCAGTTTTTTGGCCAGGGCTGGGTTCAAACCTGCCACCCTCAGTATATGGTACCAGCACCCTACTCCCTGAACCACTGGTGCCATCCCCCGCTATTTTTTAGAGATGAGGTCTTGCTCTGGCTCAGGCTGGTCTCGAACCTGTGAGCTCAGGCAATTTACCAGCCTTGGCCTCCTAAGTGCTGGGATTATACAGCAATATTGCTAATTTCCTGTAGTACCTCAATTACAAATTCAACATTATTATAAGTATATAAGTATACGAAAACATAATGTGTAAAGAGTTTAGTACTATTTGCAATGTTAGTCATCCACTAGGGGTCTTCAACATATCCCTCGGAGACAAGTAGGGGCTACCACAGATCATTTAGAAGATTTCATGGCTCGACACCTGTGGTTCAAGTGGCTAAGGCGCCAGCCACATACACCTGAGCTGGCGGGTTCGAATCCAGCCTGGGCCTGCCAAACAACAATGACAGTTGCAGCCAAAAAATAGCCGGGCATTGTGGCGGGTGCCTGTGGTCCCAGCTACTTGGGAGGCGGAGGCAGGAGAATCACTTGAGCCCAGAAGTTGGAGGTTGCTGTGAGCTGTGATGCCACAGAACTCTACCCAGAGTGACAGCTTGAAGCTCTGTCTCAAAAAAAAAAAAAAAAGACATTTTCATTTGACACAGCACCTTGTTCTGGTTCTGTTGCCTCTTGCATGCTGATCTTATCCACAAACTCATAGAGTGGGTGGACATTCAGTTCCTCTTCCCCTACACCTGAATAGTTTTAACTTATTCATTCAATTTTTTATTCTGGAGCCAAAGATGCACCAAGCACTGCCCAGTGAGGTGTGTGCAAATTGCAGGTTTTATTTTGTTACTGCCTCGGGTCCTTCTTTCCAAATCCCTGTCAAACTGGCAGGTCCTGGAGTATCCTAGAGGACATGCTGGTCATTCCCTTTGTATGTTGTTGAATAAAGCATGAAGTGGAGTAAGAGAACAGTGAAAATCCCAGTGGTAGAGCCCAGGTTTTGAAGAAACAAGTTTGAGGCTGACAGCAACACTGTACCGCTGTTTTTTTCCGCTCTCTGTGTGATTTTGCACTTGGTAGGAAATATGTGGGCTCAGCCTCAGGAAAGCCCCTACAATCCCACGGTCTCTGCCAATGTGTCTGGAAGGATTGTCTTTAGCCTCTAACTAGTGTCTAACCCCTTCTGCACTTGAGCTTCTCTGACCATCTAACAGTGTGCTTTCCTGCTGAGTTGATTCACAAAGAGGTGACTGAAGGGTGTCAATGGTTTGTAGGAAGATTTGCATACCCCAGATAAGGGAGTACTGATTTAATTGGCAAGTAAAATTTTACTGGAGCTGGAGCCTTCAGGGAGACAATGAAACCTGGCCACACTGAGGTGGAATTTCTAATGAAAAAGAGAAAATATGATCCAGCGTGGGGGCTTCTGGTCATTCTCATCCTCAGGTCAGGGGCTAACACCATGTTTCTGCAGAGAGAAGAGCATGGGGACAGGGAGAGCACCCTTTGGAGACTGAATCTGTCCCCCTTCTGAACTGAGAGGGAGAGATCCTGGGCTAGGCTGAGTTCTTCTCCAACCCTGCTTCTGCCCTAGGAGCCAATTGCCTGGAACTGTAGAAAAATCCTACTCCTGGCATAAGGTCAGACCAAGGAATCTAAGAATTTCTGATTCAGTGTCAAGGATGTGGAATGCCACAATGGCTTGGCTCACTCAGATTCCAAGTGGGATGTCAATGCCCAGGGCTGAGCTGGACATGTAGTTTCGGCAAAGACTGACCTGGTTGTGGTCCCAAATACTTTGTCCCCATCTGTATGTAGGTCTTGACCCACACCAGATTCTGAGGTTAATCCATTAATCTGGCCTCTAAGTAGGGGAAATACTTAGGAGCTTAGTTTTCCTACTTAGCTGGGGTAGGGTTGGGAGTGGGTGTGATCCACTTGAACCTTATTCTTTGGTTCCAATACTGAGATTTTGCCTGGAATAATGATCCCGCCTTGTACCTCGGTTTTAGTAATGAGTACTCTGTATCATTCAAAGATCCTGCCGCCCAAATGATCTGTAGTTCCCACACTCTGTCACCCTGGGTAGAGTGCCATGGCATCATCTTAGTTCACAGCAACCTCAAACCCTTGGGCTTAAGTGATTCTCCTGCCTCAGTTTTTCTAATTTTAGTAGCAATAGGATCTTGCTCTTGCTCAGGCGGGTCTTGAACTCCTGAGCTCAAGCAGTCCATCCACCTCAGCCTCCCAGAGTGTTAGGATTACAGACATGAACCACTGCATGTGGCCTCCAACTATATTTTCGGGGCCTTACTCCCTCAAGTGTCTAAACCTTCCTTTAGTTTTTTTTTTTTTTTTTTTTTTTTTTTGTTGTTGTTGTTGTTTTGTAGAGACAGAGTCTCACTTTATTGCCCTCAGTAGAGTGCCATGGTGTCACACTGCTCAAAGCAACCTCCAACTCCTGGGCTTAGGTGATTCTCCTGCCTCAGCCTCCCAAGTAGCTAGGACCACAGGTGCCCACCACAATGCCCGGCTATTTTTTTTTTTTTTTTCTCCGTTGCAGTTCAGCTGGGCCGGGGCTAGGTTTGAACCTGCCACCCTCAGTATATGGGGCTGGCACCCTACCCACTGAGCCACAGGTGCTGCCAGTTTTTTTTTTTTTTTTTTTAGAGACAGAGTCTCACTTTGTCACCCTCAGTAGAGTGCTATGGCGTCACGGCTCACAGCAACCTCCAGCTCTTGGGTTCAGGTGATTCTCTTGCCTCAGCCACCTGAGTAGCTGAGACTACAGGCACCCGCCACAATGCCTGGCTATTTTTTTGTTGCTGTTCGGCCAGGGCTGTGTTTGAACCTGCCACCCGTGGTAGATGGGGCCAGGACCCTACTCACTGAGCCACAGGTGCCACCAACTTCCTTTAGAGTTACTGCTTGCTAGAACCTCTGCTCTGACTGCTAATGGTAGCTGTCACTAACAGCTGAACTTGGAGATTTCAAGCTCCTGAAGGACCCCCACTTACATGCTTATGTTACCTCCTGAACTGGCCTCATGACCCTCCCCATCCCATGGACTCCTCAGATCCCTCTGCAGGAGGCCCCACTATCACCACCAGCAGCCAGTCCCAGCTTAACAAAGCTAGGTGTTTTCATCTTGTGTGTGTGAGGGGCACCAGAATATGCCACCCCAAAATATGCCTCTTTGGCACGTGCATTATTTTGAGCTAAAGGCCATTGGGAATCAGCAAATGCAAGAAAGCAGATAGGGCACAAGCTTTCCTTTTGTAAAGGAAATTCTTCCTATAGGAAGAGGAGGATTCTAACAACTCCAATCAATGGGAAGGGCACTGACTTAAAGCTGCATAAAAATTATTACTAAACAATCTTTGTTTACTTTATTTCCCTGGTCACCTTCCCATTACTTGCCTCCCTTTCTCAGAGGCCCCCAAACTCCTTTTCTTTTGTTTAGTCAGCCCACTTTTTTTTGCTTGTTTAGTTTTTTCTTTGTTTGTGTAGAAACTGATTTTGTTCTTTCTTAGGCTGGTCTTGAACTCAAGCCTCAAGCAATACTCCCACCTCCCTAAAATACTAGGATTACAGGGTTGATCCACCAAGCAGGTTAGCCCAAGGTTTTTTGTTTGTTTGTTTTTTATCTTAACTATTTTTTTTTTTTTTTTTGGAGACAGAGTCTCAAGCTGTCGCCTTGGGTAGAGTGTCATGGTGGCACAGCTCACAACAACCTCCAACTCTTGGGCTCAAGTGATTCTCTTGCCTCAGCCTCCCGAGTAGCTGGACTACAGGTGCCCGCCACAATGCCCGGCTAGGCTATTTCACCAGCCCAAGTTTTAACCAAAACTTTAGTCTGCTTATCTGGGTGTTGCTATGTATACATGCAAGATGAACATGTTAATAGATTTCTGTTTTTCTCTTGCTAATTTTTTTTTAAAGTTCACTAGTTAAGTGAAGCAGTGTGAGTGGAGAAGGAAAAAATGAATCTGTAACTGATTGGGATCAATTGGTTGTAAACACCACTGCACTCGGAACGGGGTGCCCGCTGGAGAACCTAAGATGAGTAGAGGAAATAATGTTTTCCTTCCCTACATGCGTTTCGTTTTGACTCTACTAAGTCTTTTTCCTCTTTGTTTTTTGCAAAGACTGTGTTTGGGCTCCAGCTTTTCTAAAAGTATGAATGAACTGTTGATCTTCTTGCCTATGTATGCACTTTCCAAAATGTGTAGAGGAGGTTCAATGTGCTATTCCAGAGGTCATTTTTGTAGAGATAATGGGATTTGAGAGAAAACACTCACAGCCTATTTGTTCTTTTCACAAGCTGGCCACCGAGTGGACTTTGGAATTGACTCTGTGATAGCTGCTGCTGTAGAGCTCTGTCCAGAGACTGCTGAATTACAACCCCATGGCCAACGCCACCCGGGAACCCCCATGTGGAAAGGCCTCAGAACTTGTGACCCAGGGAAATGTTCCACCCAGTACCACCAGGGTCAGGGGCTGGCTGTTTTGAAACTCTCTTGCGGCCATTTCCTTGAGCTACCCTGGGATTTTCCTCTCTTCTTCTTCTTTTTTTTTTTTTTTTTTTTTTCCATTTTTGGCCAGGGCCACCTACGGTATATGAGGCCGGCGCCCTACTCATTGAACCACAGGCACCACCTCCAGATTTTTCTCACTTCTTAATCCCAGCCACAGTAAGCAGGTGGTGGGAATCTGCACCTCTCCTCATTACTCATTTTTCACCCTCCACAGAAGGAAACAAAGAAACTTTTCCTGTTTCCCTTCCCTCTAACCTCATTGGGGCATTTGGCCAAGGTGCCCCCATTCATTTGTGACATTTTCTTCTCTCTGGTTAATAGGACTGTCTGCTCCCTCTCAAGACTTCGCTTTGCTGCCTTCAGGGGCTTTGCTCTCTGTCCTCAAATGTAGGCTACTCTTAAGGTTTGGCTGCATCTGTTCAGTTGAATCCTTCCCCAGAGACCTTACCTGGACACTGTAAGCAAAGTCTCCCTCACACCATATCTCAACCTGATAGTTCTCAGGTCCAGATCCCTAGACTGGACCTATGGCTTTCACTCTGCAGTGGCACTGACTGGCCTACTCTGTCCCACACTTTGAGTCTCTCTTCTTCTCAAACTCACCTTTCTGGCCCCAAAGTCAACTTACTACACCCTGAACCACCTAAACCCTGTTTCCATAATGGTCACACAAAGCCTCCCATTATCTAGACTCAAAACTCAGGCGTGAGCTTTGATTATTCCCTTTCTCTTGTCCCTCACCAGTAAATGGTAAGAGTCTTCTTTATCTCTTACTAATATCAAGTAGTATTTTTTTTTTTTTTTTTTTTTTGAGACAGAGTCTCACTTTGTCGCCCCCAGTAGAGTGCTATGGCATCACAGCTCACAGCAACCTCCAACCCCTGGGCTTAGGTGATTCTATTGCCTCAGCCTCCCAAGTACCTGGAACTATAGGCACCCACCAAAATGCTGGGCTATTTTTAAGTTCTCTCTCTTTTTTGAGACAGAGTCTCATTTTGTCACCCTCAGTAGACTGCTATGGCATCATAGCTCATAGCAACCTCCAACTCTTGGGCTCAAGCCATTCTCTTGCCTTAGCCTCCCAAGCTGGGACTACAGACACCTGCTACAACACCCGGCTATTTTTTAGAGATGGGGTTTCACTCTGGCTCAGGCTGGTTGCAAACCTGCGAGTTCAGGCAACCCACTCACCTCAGCCACCCAAGTGCTATGATTATAGGCATGAGCCACTTCACCCAGCCTTAAAGAATCACATTTTTTTTGTAGAGACAGAGTCTCACTTTATCGCCCTCTGTAGAGTGCTATGCCGTCACACAGCTCACAGCAACCTCCAACTCCTGGACGTAGGCAATTCTCTTTTCTCAGCCTCCAGAGTAGCTGGGACTACAGGCGCCCGCCACAACGCCTGGCTATTTTTTGGTTGCAGTTCGGCCGGGGCTGGGTTTGAACCCACCGCCCTCGATATAGGGGGCCGGCGCTCTACTCACTGAGCCACAGGCGCCACCCAAGAATCACATTTTTTAAAAGTTTGAAAATATTTTCTTTCATTTTCTTTTTTAGGGACAGAGTTTTCAGTTTGTTGTTCTGGGTAGAATGCTGTGGCGTCACAGGTCACAGCAACCCCCACCTCTTGGGCTTAGGCGATTCTCTTGGGGCCTGCACTCTACTTCCTGAGTTACAGGCACCGCCCATGTTTGAAAATATTTTCAGAAATGTATTCTCCCGGAATGATCCCTGCGCCACCCCACCCTGGCCTAATTATATACATTTTATGTATTACCCTGAGTCAATCTCTCCTTTTTATTTTTATTTTTATTTTTTTGCAGTTTTTGGCCAGGGTTGGCTTTGAACCTGCCACCTCCGGTATATGGGGCTGGCACCCTACTCCTTTAACCTACAGGCGCCGCCGTCTCCTTTTTATTTTTATTTTATATTTTATTTTATTTTTATTTGAGACAGAGTCTTACTTTGTCACCCTCGGGAGAGTGCCATGATGTCATAGCTCACACCAACCTCAAACTCTTGGGCTCAAGTGATTTTCTTGCCTCAGCCTCCCAAGTAGCTAGGACTACAGGTGTCTGCCACAACAACGGCTGTTTTTTTAGAGATGGGGTCTCCCTCTTGCTCAGGCCAGACTAGAACCCCTGAGCTCAGACAATACACCTGCCTCGGCCTCCCAGAGTGCTAGGATTATAAGACTACCTTGCCTAGCCCAATCTATCCTATTTATTTATTTATTTAGGCTAGTCAAGTGAAGCAGTGGTAGTGGAAAAGGATATCCCTTTTATTATTTTATTTTATTTTATTTTATTTTATTTTATTTTATTTTATTTTATTTTATTTTATTTTATTTTATTTGAGACAGTTTCAAGCTGTCACCCTGGGTAGAGTGCTGTGGCATTATAGCTCACAGCAACCTCCAACTGGGGTTTGAGCTATCCTCTTGCCTCAGTTTCTTTTTTAGAGACAGTTTCACTTAGTTGCCCTCGGTAGAGTACCATGGCGTCACAGCAACCTCCAGCTCTTGGGCTTAGGCTATTCCCTTGCCTCAGCCTCTTGAGTAGCTGGGACTAGAGGTGCCTGCCACAATGCCTGGCTATTTTTGTTGTTGTTATTGCAATTTGTCCAGGGTCGTATTTGAACCCGCCACCCTTGCTATATGGGGCCAGCGCCCTACTCACTGAGCCACAGGCGCCGCCCAGTTTTTCTATTTTTAGTAGAGATGGGGTCTTGATTTTGCTCGGGCTAGTCTGGAACCGTTGAGCTCAAGCAATCCACCCACCTCAGCCTCCCAAAGTGCTAGAATTACAGGTGTGAGCCACAGAGCCCTGTCCCAATCTCTCCTTTTTAAAATGACTGATTTATGGCTGGGTGAGGTGGCTCATGCCTGTAATCCTAGCACTCTGGGAAGCTGAGGCAGGTAGATTGCTTAAGCTCACAGGTTTGAGACCAGCCTGAGCAAGAGTGAGACCACCATCTCTAAAAATAGCTGGGCATTGTGGTGGGTGCCTGTAGTCCCAGCTACTTGGGCAGCTCAGGCAAGAGAATCACTTAAGCCCAAGAGTTAGAGGTTGCTATGAGCTGTGATGACACAGCACTCTACCGAGGGAGACATAGAGAGACTCTGTCTCAAAACAAACAAACAAACAAAAAAACCAAATAAAATGATTGAATTATTTGCATTTCTTATTCTAACTTTAAAGGTATCCCAATTCTCTTCTCCTTGATCTGGCTGTAACTACAGAGGCTGGAAGGGCAGAACCTCCTAGCATGCAGGGGTGGCCATGAGACCCAGTTCTGACCAGAGGGAGTCTGCTGATTTCATTTTCTAAATATGTGACAACTCAATTTCTTAGCCCAATTTCTATATTCCTATATACATATATATAGCCTGTCACAACACCTGGCTATATTTATTTATTTTCTTAGAGATAGAGTCTCACTTTGTCGCCCTTGGTAGAGTGCTGTGGTGTCACAGCTCACAGCAACCTTCAGCTCTTGGGCTTAGGCAATTCTCTTGTCTCAGCCTCCCGAGTACCTGGGACTACAGGCACCTGCCACAACGCCTGGCTCTTTTTTTGTTGCAGTTTGCCTGGGGCTGGGTTTGAACCCACCACCCTCGGTATATGGGGCCAGTGTCCTACTCACTGAGCCACAGGTGCTGCCTGCCTGGCTATTTTTAGAGAGGAAGTCTCCCTCTGGCTCAAGCTGGTCTCAAAATGGTGAGCTCAGGCAGTAAACTTCGGGCCTTCCAGAGTGCTAGGATTACAGGCGTGAGCCACCGTGCCCATATTTTTTCTTTTCTTTTCTTTTCTTTTCTTTTCTTTTCTTTTCTTTTCTTTTCTTTTCTTTTCTTTTCTTTTCTTTTCTTTTCTTTTCCTTTTTCCTTTCCTTTCCTTTCCTTTCCTTTCCTTTGCTTTCTTTTTCTTTTTTCTTTTTCTTTTTTTTTTTTTTTT
>CAUYPK010037653.1:0-12759 GCA_963574355.1 Loris lydekkerianus | reverse complement strand
ACCCCCTCCCTCCTTTCTCAGCTCATCCCCCATCTCCCACAGTGTACTAAGACCTTAATTGTCCTCATATCAGAATTGAGTACATAGGATTCTTATTTCTCCATTCTTGTGATGCTTTACTAAGAATAATGTGTTCCACATCCATCCAGGTTAATACAAAGACTGTAAAGTCTCCTTCTTTTGTGTGTGCGTGTGTGTGTGTGTGTGTGTGTGTGTGTGGCTGTTGAGACAGAATCTCACTCTGTCACCCTGGGTAGAGTGCCCTGGCATCCTAGTTCACAGCAACCTCAATCTCTTGGGCTCTAGTGATCCTCCTGCCTCAGCCTCCTGAGTAGCTGGGACTATAAGTACTTGCCGCAACGCCCAGCTAGTTTTTCTATTTTTAGTAGAGACAGAGTCTCGCTCTTGCTCAGGCTGGTCTCAAAATCCCAAGTTCAGGCAGTTCACCCAACTCAGCCTCACAGAGTGCTGGGATTACAGGTGTGAACCACTGTGCCCAGCCAAGAAGTATATGGTTTAAATCAGAACCAAAGAAAACTTGTCTGGAATACCCAATGATACCTTGAGATTCTTAATGTCTAGTGATAAAATTCTGTAACAAGGTCTTAATACCCAAAGAGAAGTGTGTATATATGAATTGCTCTAGAGACAGCTTTGTAATTTTAATCAGATGCTCCAAAGCTCTCTGATGCCCCAAATAATCAAAACTACTAAAAGTTTCTTTGAGTCATTTTTGTTGTTGTTATTTCTAAAATGAGGGCATGAGAATGAAGGTCAATTTTGTGTCTATAATTGTATGGATCTATGAATTTCATAATGACTTCTTAAAGGCAGACTTGAACTTGGAATTAAACTTGTGATGAACATGGGGGCATTTTTCTCCTTTCTTTCCTGAGAATCCCAGCATAGTCTTTAAATGCCTCCACAGGAAAATATATCATTTTGACCTAAACTAGGTCAGCACTGAAGCAGAATTGCATTTACTATCGCCCGCAAAGTCAGGGTCTGAAAACATGCCTTATGGAAACGCAGAGAAACAGACCTTACAACTCTCAGAATCTTCAGCTTGGTGCCAAATTATATCAGATTATTCCAGGACCATTTTACTCAATCGATCAATAACTTGTAACATTTCCATTAGCAGAGCAATTATCGTTTTGCAAACCGGTGATAATACACATTCATAGAGTGCTTTCTCTTTTGTGATGGGGGTTTACACACTTTCAGATCAGTTCATTTGTATCCAATGCCACTGCCTTTCAAACACTCACAGATAGAATCACATAAATGGGAAAATAAGAGGCCATTTGGGGAAAAAAATTAAACAACGTGAAAAGCCATGAAATATTAGGGGTGCCCACATGATGTACTTCACACAGAAACAGATAAAAAACACCTCCAAAAGCTTGCAGTACCATGTCTGTTTATACAACAAAGTAATCGGTTAGTACTTAGATAACAAGATGTGTCACACAGGTGCACAGAGGGAAGTAAAAACTCCCCTGCCGGGTGCAATGAACACTATTTGGGGGGTGGGCACCTTCACAACCCTAACTCAGGCCACGTAGCCAAAAAAAGTGTGCCTTCTTAATATTTTGAAAGGAAATATAATAACAGAAAGGTAATGCTGACGGTCACCTCAGAGTTGCTGGGTCTTCCTGTCTTCGTTTTTTTAATTTATTTTTTGTTTTTAAATTGTTTTTATTTATTAGTTCAGATACATTGAAGGTACAAACAATTAGTTTCCATTGTATTTATCAGGTAAAGCCCCCTTTTTTTTTCTTTTCTAATTTATTACATATACCGCAACCCCCTCCCACCCTCCTCCATCCTCCCCTCTCCCCACTACCTTGCTCCTGGACCCCCCCCCACTTGAATTGATTAGAGTTTTTCTCATAGATGGGTGTGCATTAGATCATCTACTGGTTTCATATTAGAAGTGAGGACTTTGGATTCTTGCTTCTCCATTCTTGTGATACTTTGAGACAGAGGCTCAGTCTGTGTCCCTGGGTGGAGTCCCCTGGTGTCAGCCGAGCTCATGGCAACCTCAACCTCCTGCATTCAAGCGATCCTCTTGCCTCAGCCTCCCTGAGGAGCTGGGTGTGTGTTTATTTTTACACAAAGGCTCCTTCCCAGTTAGATGGCGTGAGAAGTAATATACCGCCCTGCTGTGGTCCAGAGGTAGCGATCACACCTGTAAGACCAAAGAGAAGGTTCTCTCCCTACATTTTAATTGACACAGTTAGAAAGGCATAGTAAAGGGTGTTGCCTGTGGCTCAGTGAATAGGGCACCAGCTCCATATACTGAGGGTGGCAGGTTCAAACCTGGCCCCGGCCAAACTGCATAAAAAATAGCTGGGTGTTGTGGCGGGTCCCTGTAGTCCCAGCTACTCTGGAGGCTGAGGCAAGAGAATCGCCTAAGCCCAGGAGTTGGAGGTTGCTGTGAGCTGTGATGCCACAGCGCTCTACAGAGGGTGATAAAGTGAGACTCTGTCTCAAAAAAAAAAAAAAAAGAAAAGGTGTAGCAGGGTCTTCTAGGCATAAACATAAGCTTCCCTGCCATGCAGGTGTTTGTAAAAATAGCTGCATCCAGCCTTCCATGCTTCTTTTCCTCCACTACCTGCTTGCCTGGGTCTGTCCGCCTCTGACCTCACAAAAACTCCATCAAATAGGAAGCCGTGGAGGATGGAGGGAAGTGAGTCAGGCTGGTGCTGCCGGACAGAACTCAATGCCAAGAGCAATGATGACCGCACCCTGGATACCTCCTGGAGAAATCCGCTTGGCCTGTGTCTCCCCACGTACTCTGATCTCCTTGCAAAGGGGGTAACAAGTGCGTCTCCTGATACAGAGACCCCCACAGCCTACTCAACCATCTTCAAAAAGTGAATCTGAGGCCATACGCTTTCAGTGGCCCCTCTGTCTGAAATCAGTGCCATTCACAACGGAGATTCATTCTGTTGTTTTTATGCAAAAGGAAAGAAAACATTAGCAAGACGTGACAAAATCATCTGGTGTGAGTTACAATCAGTTAAAGAGCTGAATGGGAATTTAGAAGAGAAATGGTAGGGGGTTGGGGGGGTCACGGTGTATGGCACAGCTCTTGGGGGTGGGACACAATTATAACAGGGACTTTATGTACGAAAGGCAATCAGTGTATCCTAATTCTTTGTATGCTCAAAAAATCGCAAACAATAAAAAAAAAAAAGAGGAAAGGCACAAACTCAATATGGTTCAAAGGAGAGAAGATTCTCAAATATTGCTCCAAATCTTCCCAAGGAAAAGCAGAAGACAGGAAAAAGGGAAACATGTTGAAATGTCATGGTTGGTGCTGCTTTGGGTGTAGCAAATAGCCCCTGACTTTCACCATAGTCACCATCAATACAGGTGAGACAGGACCCTTCCCTCGGGGGAAGCCTGTGCAAAAAATATAGGGTATTCTTCACTGACACCTGCTGAGAGTGTGTGTCTCAGACACAGAAAGATTATAAAGGTAGATCTTGGACCTGGGGGAAAAAAACAAACTTAGACAATACACCTGCTAATTCCACAAATGCCTTCCGTATGCCCCATTTAGTGGAATTTTAAAAGTATTTGATTCATACACGTAAGTACATTAGGCCCAGTACACACCTGTTAGTAGCCCACACTCCCTAGCAGTTCATTTCTTATTATCTCCATACCCCAAAGAATATGAATTTTCAAGTCCTGTCAAAGATTGAGTGCTCTCACATCCATAACTTGCAAACTTGTGTCGACCTAGTAAAGGGCACAGCATTACAGCAGAGGCATGTCTGTCTGTAGAGTGGCACTCGGATTTCCATCTGTAATCCATATTCTGTGGAGCTCTGAGTCTAAATTATGATTCCATGGTTAGTTTTTTATATATAGATATAGATAATAAAATAACTGAGTAATTTAAAATCCAATTTTTCTTCTTTAGGGCTTTATCTATGTATCACTCATTTCTAAATGGCAAAATAAGTTGTGCACGCATAAACTATCAGTCATGAACGTCGCATACCAAAAAAGCTCGTGTGCAAAAAATAGAACAGCGGACAGAATACGTTATTGGCCTGAAATAAATTTTCATTAGGAAGGCTGAGAGTCTGTAGCAGTGGAATTCTGATGTGAAAACGGTTTACCTTGAACACCCTTCAAAGATGCTCTAGCAAGAACTAAAAATTTAATAAGAAGTTATTAGATTAAACTTTCTTCTTTGAAAACAGTGACAGAATTACGTGGGCTCTGATCATAATCATCCGTTAAAAAGACATGTCAAGGGAATCACTTGCCTTAGGAAAAAATGTTAAGACTTTGAGGCTGTGAAGTTTGATTTTATATAAAAGGGTTGATGGTGTCTCCAGCAGAGAATCGAGTCATCTGCAATAAAGAAGGCCGTAAAGATATCAATCTGTCCCTTAGTAAAATTAGTGGCCTTGGTTTTACTAATTTAAGGGTGAGCATAGCCCTCAAAAGTTTTCTTAAGTGTCTGAACATGTATAACAGGTAACACGAGAAATGATCTTGGTTTCAAATTTCTAGAGTCCTTAAGAATAAGGCAAAATTGTGCTTAATGAACAATTTTAGGTGTCTGTTGACCTGTATTGCCGAACCCCCAAACACCTATTCTGACATGCAACCTTCAGCTGTATTGGTAGGAGTTAAGTTTGCCATGCATTGCAGGAGTGAACTTTTAACTCTGCTGCAAAATATCTCCGGTGAGTCACAGCATTGGACACCTGTTTCCAAATGGACTCTTGAGAATCTCACTGAAAAAAAAAAAAAAAAAAAAGTGGGGATATAAAAAGTAACCACGTCTGCCATAGGAACAGTGATGCTGGCAGAGATGTGGAATCAACCTAAGTGTTAATCCAAGGATTGCATCAAGAAAATGTCATACCGGTATGCTGTGGAAAGAAAGAAATCTTGTCTTTGGCAGTGACATGGATGAAGGTGGAGGCCATTACTTAAAGGAAAAAAGATGTAGGCAAATATCACAAGTTCTTACTCATGACTGAGAGCTAAAACGTCTTCCCTTGAACCCAGAGAGCACAATGGTGTGGAGAAAGAAGACCCTTTGGGTAGGAGGATGGATGGAGAGAAATTACTCCATTATAACAACATCCTGCATTCCAGTATGAAGACTCCAAATCCCTGAATTCACAACTATGCCATGTCTCCCTGTAACCTGCAACTTTATCAAATTCATAAATAAATACATGAAAAAGAAAAAGAAGCTGAGAAACATCTTACTGTGTTATTTTTTGTGAGCTGAAGACTTCAAGACTCAAGCCCAATTTTGTGATTCCGTCCCTCGATAGCATGTAAGATAAGTGTATAGAAATGAAGGGCAGGGTGGCGCCTGTGGTTCAAAAGAATAGGGTGCAGCCCCATATGCTGAAGGTGGCGGGTTCAAACCCAGCCCCAGCCAAAAACTGCAAAATAAAAAAAAAAAAAAAAAAAGAAATGAAGGGCACTAAGTCCTTGTATCTTTCAGGAGAAGGTGAGAGGTGGCTGTTAACATGACAAGCTCTTGCACAGTGCATCAGAAAACTTGGTGAGGTGATTAAGGTAAAACGGGTTCACCAGGGTGGGCCCTGATCCAACAGAACTGGTGTCCTTATAAAAACAGGACATGGGGACAAAGACAGGCCTAGAGGGACAACTCCGTGAGGACGCAGGTAGAAGGCGGCGTCTACACACCAAGGAGAGAGGCATCGGGAGGGACCAGCCTGAGACACCTGGATCTCGGACTTCCAGCCGCCAGGACTGTGAGAAAATTGATTTATTTTATTTAAACCACCTAGTCTGCTTGTGCCAGTGTGTTAGTTCAGACCTACAAAAGAATATATATTTTGAAAAGGAATACTGAGCTTTAGCATATAAGAAAACGACGGAAAACAAACAAGCAAACATGTTTGGGGGGTAATGCAAAAATAATGCCTGGATGAACTGGACATTCCTTGATTCACCCCAAGATGTGGAATCAAAGTCTGGGCCCTTTCCATGAACCCATTGAGTTTGCTGGAAAGTAAATTTGCAGTTCTCGATGGTATGAGTATGGGTTGCCTAAAAATGAAAAGGAGAGAGGGAGAGGGAAAAAGAGAGAGAGAGAAGGAGAGACGGAGAGAGAGACAGAAAGGGAAGGGAAAGAAAAGAACGCAGGTTAAGAGATGTGAAAAGAGAGAGTTACAAGATTAAGTCCTTGCATTTGTGGATTACATCGTACCTGAAGTCCCCTTCTGCTAATGGACTTCTCACCTGGCCCAGGTGATAAATGAACTCTTTTCTTTAAGCTTGTTTGCATACATTTTTTTCTTAACCCTAGACAAATGCAACCTCTCATGCTTTAATTATCACCTGCATGCAAGGTATTCCCTAATTGGATGTTTGCAACTCGGCCTCTTTCCTTTGCCCCAGATTCACATCTTGCTGGGTCTGTTGGATATTTCCAGCCAGTTGCTGTGATGCACCTGTATTCCAGAAAGTCTCAGAACAGATTAATCTTCCCGTCCTCAACAGCCGCCTCTCCTACGGACTCACCACTTCCTTTACCTGTGGCCTGATTTTCACAGATAGAGTTAGACCCGTCCGGGCCCCTTTGGATGGGCCGATCTCCCATTCAGTCCTCATTGTAATGTGCCCCTTACAAAAATCCCAACTACTCCATTGAGCTTGGGATTCTCTGCTGCCAATTTCCTCAGCGTCCGATCTGCTGTCAATGACTCTCCTTAAAGAGAAAACAAAAAAACAAAAAAAAAAACCAAAACTTCATTCTTTCTTCAGTCCCTAAGTAATGTTTTTCTTTAACTTTTTCTTCCTCAATTTAATATGAATTAAAATTTCTAAATAGATGGCAAATTTAGATGTCTCACCCATTTCTCTGTTTTGTTTTTTTTCTTCCTTTCTCTTCTTTTTCTTTCTCTTTTCCCTCCTGTCTCATTTTCTCTTTTTTTTTTTCTGTTTATCCTTTATTTATTATTTTTTTATTGTTAAATCATAGCTGTGTACATTAGTGCATTCGCCTGTACCCATTCATTTTCTCTTTTTTGTCTGGATTCTCCTTGTCTGCTATTTCTTCCTTGCCTCTTCTTTTTTTCCTTCCTTCCTCACTTCCTTCCTTCCTTCCTTCCTTCCTCACTTCCTTCCTTCCTCCCTTCCTTCCTCCCTTCCTTCCTCACTGCCTTCCTTCCTTCCTCACTTCCTTCCTTCCTCACTTCCTTCCTTCCTTCCTTCCTCACTTCCTTCCTTCCTTCCTTTCCTTCCTTCCTTCCTTCCTTCCTTCCTCACTTCCTTCCCTTCCTTCCTTCCTTCCTCCCTTCCTCACTTCCTTCCCTTCCTTCCTTCCTTCCTTCCTTCCTCACTTCCTTCCTTCCTTCCTCACTTCCTTCCTTCCTTCCTTCCCTCCTTCCTACATGGTGGCAATTTCAAACTTAACTTCTGACCTTTGCAACCAACAGCTGTGACATATATTCGACACATACACTCCATTTCCCCAAGTCCCTCCCCACCACCTTCAGGACAGGAGAAAATGGACATAAACTCCTGGACAAAGAGCCAGAATCAGGTACCTACTCGGGACCCTGTCTGCTGTGCTAAAAGCATCCCTTTCCTTTTCCTCTTACCTGTAATAAAAATCTGCCCTGTCGCTTAGTTGTGCTCCGTGAATTCATTCTTCCATTCCCCAAGACCAGGAACCCAGCAGAGAAATTCCAGTAACCCTCTTGTGGACTATGTTGAATAAAACATTTTTCCACTGGCACTGTGACCTACTTTCTCTTCCAGTCTCATTAGCAGGTGCTTATATACCTGATAGCCTATATATTATATGCCATATATGTTATTATTTCATATATTATAATGAAGCATTTCTCACACTTTCAAGCATCCCAAAGGCTCTTTGTGAATATTTATTCAATGACAAAACTGGAGCATAATTTTTACCATTCCTCACTAACTCTAACTTCTTCTTGTACCATCCACAATGGAATCTGTTTTCATGTTCGCAGCTTTTTTATTTTTTATCTTGACGATAACAACAGTAGCTGCATAATTTAGATTGTGCACAACCGTCATCAGGGTTTTTTTTTAAATCACTTGTCAGGTTATTTAAGCTTCTCTAATGAGTTTGAAAACTCCATTTGAGGTTGTGAATGAAAAATTTAATCATTGCTTTCCAGTTTAGAGTATCTCAGCAGATGTCCCCAGTTCACTGTTTATAAATGAGTTATTTTGATATTCAGACTCTAGTATGTGGCACACCCTCCCTTTCTGTTTGGGAATCCCAAGCTCCATAATTCAGTTGTACGATAACTGTGTCTGTCTTTTCTCTGAATTTTGTTCTTGCTGTCTATTACCTGCAGAATTAAACCCAAAATATTTTAACCTGATAGGCTTTTCCTATCTGGACAAAAAAAAAAAAAAAAAAAAAGAAAAAAAGAAAGAAAGAAAGAAAGAAAGAAAAGAAAATCTCATTTCAAGTATTTTTCACTGTATCTTGGCAAGATTCACACATTTCTCTCTAACTCACTTTTCTGGCTAATACAATTTTCACTTGCATAAAGGTGCCAAGAAACATAAAAATCTGGACGGCCCGCATGTACAAACTTTTATTCACCAGTGAAGGATCTCAAGAAACTTAACCCCAAAGTAGGACTCCCTGGTATAAATAAGCTGTTGACTTGAAGGCCATTCGAGGTTGAGCCACGGTGGAGGAGGAATTCCCTCCATCTGCATAAGATGACCTGGCCTGTGCAGAGGATGGATTAAAGGAGACCATTCACTCCCCTTTTCACCTTCCTATTACCCAAAATATTTCCAGAATGAAGGTCAGGAATCTAAGCAGACCTGGCCAAAATTATTTACGTCATAAACATCTGTTTCCACATTCATCCATAAGTCAATCTATTTCTCCCCCATCCACTGGTCCTCCCTAGCAACTACCCTAGCAACAACCCTAGCAACCACCCCAGCAACCTCCCTAGCAACCACCCCAGCAACCTCCCCAGCATTCATTTACCCCTATATGCCTCAATTTCCCCCTCCCCTCTGAAACACCTGTACAAAGATACCTGAACTCCTTTGGCAAATTGGGATATCTGTCATTTCTCTCAGTGTGCGTGGTAAATAAACCTTCTCTCCTATTAATCTGCCTTCATTGTGAGTTATTATTTGAGTAAACTTTAAGGGGAAAGGGCGAGTTTCCCCTCATCCCCTACACCAGACGCGGCTCCCATACACAGCTGGGTACTGAGGTTCATTTTGTTCCTTAAGGCCAAGTAAAACACCCACTCTTTATAGGAATATTCCACATAAAAGTATCACTGTCGGCCCATTAGCTGCAATTCCCACGTGTCTGAGGATACCTATTCCTGATTGCCTAAAGAAACCTCCAAGGGGGCAGCACCTGTGGCTCAAGGAGTAGGGAGCCGGACCTATATACTGGAGGTGGCAGGCTCAAACTCGGCCCTGGCCAAAAACTCCAAAAAAAAAAAAAAAAGAAAGAAAGAAAGAAAGACAAAAAGAAACCTCAGAGGGTTTTCCGCTACCTGTAGTTATACACAGAAAGGGATGAGCGACTTTCTTTGCTGTTCTTGTTTGAGTTTGAATGACGCATCTAATCATTTATAATTTTGCTTTTAATATCATTAGGACAAAGTCCCTTTGACTTTAAATGAATTTTCCCTGTATCCCACAGGGTTGCTATGATTATGTGCATAAAAGATATGAGATTCCCAGTACAGAGCTCCGCCCAGGGTCAGAGCTCCACCTATTTGTAACTCCTGGAGAGGATTTTGTCTCTGACAACTGTTAACTGAAAAGAAAAAAAAAAAGAAGGAAAACAGTGACTAATTCTCACATAAATTGGATTTGATTTTGACTACAGTATGTTACTTACACATTAATTTTTACTTCAACTTGTTAATATGTTGTTTAGGATACATGATACTGCATCCTCATTTATAAGTGAATTATGTTTGTAATTCCCCCTTTATAATAATATATTTTTTTCTAATTTTAATATCATGCGTATCCAGATTAAGTAGAATGATTCTGAAGTATTTCTTCTTTTTCTATTGTCTATAAGATTTGGTATGATCTGTTATTTAAAATTATCTTTTATTTTTATTTATAAATATTAGTTGTCTATTCTTTGATCCTTTTGGAAAAAAATAGTAAGTACTTAATTGATGACTTCATACTGAACCCCAGAGTCAAAGCATTCTATACTGGACATACTCTTAATTGACAATGTGAATGTTACTTTCTTTGCATTACTATTATTATTATTATCGGTTAATAATTTTTTGCAGCAATCATCTGATTGTGTCTGTCTTCGTTCTTTGCAAGGTTTTTGTTTCTGGTCCGCATCTTAAATATTGTTCTTGTTGTTAAAGTTTAAGCCTTTTTAATTTTGTGAAGGCAAAAAGTGGAAGCCTAATGAACATATGTATATGTGAGAATTAAAAAAAAAAACAGCATGAAATGCAATGACGTCTGTGTATAAATTAATTTACAGCCCTTCTATTTACACCATCTCGAAGACCATCTCAGACTCTTACCCACTTCTAACTTCCTTCTGTTGGTCTATTATTTCACGCCATCTGCAGCGTCTGAAGATCATGATTTTTGCTTGCTTGGGTTTGAACGACTTTGGAAACAGGCATTATAATCTACTGGTATGTACCAGATAGCAAGTTAAAATAACGTCAGTGTGGTCATGAGGGTCTCCAGGTCATGGTGCAGAAATTCTTACACTCAAGCATCATCCTTTATAGATAAAAAAGTGTTCACCTGGCTGACTTTTACCTCATTGATGTAGCATTTCTGAGTCTCGACTAGACAAATGCCGTGGGACAGCCACGTCTTGACGGAGGTGGTGAAGAATGAGGTGTCAACGGTTGAAGACAAGTGCGGGACCCACAGAACAGCTGGTTGGTCCCAGGGGCAGGAACCAGGCAGGCAGGGGCTCAGGGCAGGAGAAGCAGCTCAGACAGAGACAGGGGTGACTGGAAAAGATATGAACATCATCCAAGGGACAAACGTCATCCACTTCAAACTTCATCTTAAAACCTTCCCCCAGTGGAATTCCATTCAGAGACTTACTATGAAAAGATTTTCTTCATCGACTTACGGCTCCTAACAAGGCCTGTCATTATAGACACTTTTTAATAATACTAATCAACGAATCCATTCCCCTTTCTTCTCAGAATTAGATAAATGTGACCTTCGATGTGACGCAGATGGCCTCCCTTTTGGAAATAAGAAGATGACAACATCATATACCCCTAAAAGATAAGATAAGAAAGTGGCCCCAACTTGATTATGAAGAACTCAAAGCATAGCTATGTCCATGGATAAAATAATGATTGCATCAGCATTTAGCAGAATTAAAGACTCACAGGTTTACGGACTCAAGAATCGACCAGCGGAGCAATACCCCACCTAGGAAGAATATTTGGCAAATCTCCTTCAGCTTCTCCTCGTGCACTCCCATCCCATCTGCTCGATTATGAATGCTCCTGTTAAAATGCAGTTGGAAAAAGTCCTCAGGCAAGATAATGACATGCTGATGTTTCTTTATCGTTCTGCTGCCTGACAACTTTTTAAGAGCTCATTACAGTAGACAGGGAAGGTGAAGCAAATGGGTCTTACGCTATAAAAGATTTTCAATTCCAACGAAGGCCTCAGTGGCTGTGAAGGTATATCCAGTTTTCTTTCTAGAAAAATATATCGTAGATAAGAATGCGCACATGTGTGCCTGTGTGTGCCCCTGCCCCTATCTAACCCTTGTCCTCAATTTATATCAATTGTGTACAGGTGTAATAATGGCTATTAACAAACTGACTTAACATTAAAGTCCAACAAAGGTATATTTACATAGCAGATTGTATATAATTCTCACCTTTTAAGCTTGGGATATAAGCGCCAACATTTTAATACAATTTTAAGTTGGTTTTAATATTGTTAAGTAGTCCAGAAAAACAAACACGTATAATAGTGTGCTATGTAACTAACCATTTCCTGCAACATTCTCCTGGATCGGGAATAACACTTTTTCCCAGGTCTGAGAACAAGTCACTACTCTGATGCAATCCTAAACTGTAAGCAAACCTCTATGGTAATACTGTCTAATACACCAACGCTCATTTTGCAGGACAGCTATAAACGTTGCTCCATTTCTACAAGCTGGTCTTGTGTGCTGTTAATTGACTGAACCGCAGTCTTCCACATCCAATCCCATCTAAACACTCTGAGAAATGGATGGCTCTTTTCCTACATGTATTTGTCCCCTGATGTCCACTGGGTCTGCCTGGCGTAATTGTTTTCTTCTTTTTTATTTTTTTTCTATCACTGGGGATTCATTGAGGGTATAAGAAATCAGGCTACACTGATTGCATTTGTTAGGTAAAGTCCTTCGTATAATTGCATCTTACCCCAAAAGGTGTGGCACACACCAAGACCCTACCCCTGCCCTCCTTCCCTCACTCTGCTCTCCTCTTCCCCCACCCCATCCCTCCTTCCCTCTCTCTGCTCTTCCTTCCCGCATCCCCTCCCTCCTTCTTTCTCTCTCTGCTCTTCCTTCCCCACCCCCTCCCTCCTTCCCCCTCTCTCTACTCTTCCTTCCCCCACCCCCTCCCTCCTTCCCTCTCTCTGCTCTTCCTTCCACCACCCCCTCCCTCGTTCCCTCTCTCTGCTCTTCCTTCCCTCACCCCCTCCCTCCTTCCCTCTCTCTGCTCTCCCTTCCCCCACCCCCTC
>CAUYPK010037650.1:0-17843 GCA_963574355.1 Loris lydekkerianus | reverse complement strand
TCCACCCTAACCTCCCCTCTCCCTTCCCCTTCCTTGGCCCTTTCCCCATATTCTTGTGCTATAGTTGGGTTATAGCCTTCATGTGAAAGCTGTAATTTAGCTTCATAGTAGGGCTGAGTACATTGGGTACTTTTTCTTCCAGTCCTGAGATACTTTGCTAAGAAGAATATGTTTCAGCTCCATCCATGTAAACATGAAAGAGATAAAGTCTCCATGATTCTTTAAGGCTGTATAATATTCCATAATATACATGTACCACAGTTTGCTAGTCCATTCAGGGGTCAATGGGCACTTGGGCTTCTTCCATAACTTAGCAATTCTGAATTGGGCTATAATAAACATTCTGGTACAGATGTCTTTGTTATATTGTGATTTTTGGTCTTCTGGGTATAAACATAGTAAAGGAATTATAGGATCCAATGGCAGGTCTATTTTTAGGTCTCTAAGTATTCTCCAAACATCTTTCCAGAAGGGACGTATTAGTGGGCATTCCCACCAGCAGTGTAGAAGTGTTCCCTTTTCTGCACATCCATGCCAACATCTCTGGTCTTGGGATTTTGTGATGTGGGCTAATCTTACTGGAGTTAGATGATATCTCAAATTAGTTTTGATTTGCATTTCTCTGATGAGCATTTTTTCATGTCTGTAGGCTGCGCGCCTGTCTTTTTCAGAGAAGTTTCTCTTCAAGTCTCTTACCCAGCCTGCGATGGGATCACTTGCCCTTTTCTTGCTTATATGTTTCAGTTCTCTGCCTTTGTCGGAGACATAACCTGCAAATATCTTCTCCCATTCTGAGAGTATTTTTTATTTTTAATCATCATAATTATCATTAATAATTATTCATCAGTTCTTCACATACATTCTCCATCATTCTGGACATATGATTTGGCATTACTAAAATATGTCTTTTTTTTTTTTTGAGACAAAGTCTCACTAGGTCACCCTCCCTCTGTAGAGTACTGTGACGTCACAGCTCACAGCAACCTCCAACTCTTGAGCTTAAGCCATTCTCTTGCCTCAGCCTCCCAAATAGCTGGGACTACAGGCGCTCGCCATAACACCTGGTTATTGCAGTTGTCATTGTTGTTTTAGCTGGCCTGTGGCGGGTTCAAACCCACCAGCCTCAGTGTATGTGGCTGGTGCTGTAACCACTGTGCTACAGGTACCAAGCTGTCATGTTTGTTATTTGAGTACTCACTAAAACTGTATGGTTTTCAAAGAAAATTTCAAGGTAACATGGATTAGAGAATATAAATAAATATTTATATTTATTATAGATTCTTATATATGAAAAGTCATTATTAGCCCTTGAAAATGTAAATAAAGTTTTTCTTTGAAAAAAGTATTCTCTGTCTTGATACAGTATAAATATATACTATAAGTTATACACCAATCATAATATAGTAATAACATAGACAAGTGAGATGTGGGAGAGAAAATATACTATATACTGTACAATGTTTTTTTAAAAAATCAAATGGAAAAGAGATAATATAGTGCAAATTTTTAAGATTTTTTTTATGCATAGAATTCTGAAAAAAAGACCATAGGTGATTTTTTTTTTTTTTTTTTTTTTTGAGACAGAGTCTCACTCTGTCACCTAGCTAGAGTGCTGTGGTGTCATAGTTCACACCAACCCTAAACTGTTGCACTTAGGAGATTCTCTTGCCTCAGCCTCCCCAATAGCTGGGACTACAGGTGCCCACCACAACTCCCAGCTGTTCTTAGTAGAGATGGGTCTCACTCTTGCTCAGGCTGTTCTTGAACTCAAGGGATCCTCCTGACTCCGCCTCCCAGAGTGCTAGGATTACAGGTGTGAGCCACCTGCCCTCCCTACATAAGGTGATTTGTAACAGTCGGAAATGAATATTTTGTCACACAATATAATACACAAAACTCATATACTCCCAAAGAATTATTTCACAGACTACATAGTGAATTGTGAAGCTCAACATTCTTCCCAAAGAATACTGGATGACACAATTAAGCCAGTAAGCCAGATCTGACAATAAACACATTTCATCATTGCTTGGTTTACTTTTAATATCTGGTATCACGTAATACTGATTGCCTTTACCTTTTCTCTTGATAAGATTGAACACCTCATTGTGCAACTGTTCAAGTTATTAGTGTGATAAGAATCAGAATAAAGTGTACTAGCTATTTAAAATAATTGTAAATACATATGTATATAATTGGATCCATGTTTCACTCTTTTATAGATTATTGAGAAAGGTCTTATTTTCCTCCCAGGATGCTAAGGTATTCCCTAAAGAAAGTGTTCAGACATTTCTTAGCCTCAGTAGGCCTTAATTTGGCCATCTGTAAAATAAAGCTGCCAAATCAGATCACCATTAAATATTCTTTCAGCTCTAAAATATTATGATTTTACATGAGTGATGAGGTTTCTCCCTGGAGTATTTATTCTATACCATGTGATGTGGCCAGGTTTATAAAGATAAGGCATCTCAGTTTGTACTAAATATGATAAGTCTCCTGCAGAGAGTACAAAGCATTTCCACATATAGAGTGTCCAATGTCAGTACCGACACAATTACGATGTTAAAAATGGGAAGAAAAATTCAATAATAAAAACATTCTGGGTCTTTACTAATGAATGTAGAGATACAGCAGATTTGGAAGATAAAGAATATCAGAAAGGGGATAAACGAGACCTAGACAGACTGAAAATAAGTTAGAGAACTTGAATTGGAATAACAGGACTAGTTCTAGGTTAGTATCTGAGACACGTTTGGCTCTTATCTGCTAGCTCTGCGACTGTCCTTTTTTAGGTCTATGATTTCCATTGTATTCCTTCATGCCAGCTGACTTAACACATGCCTCAAATTTCTCCCGGGTCTCTGTCTTCCCTCTCCTTAATATTGCCACCATCCTCCCTTTCCAAAATTAAGCTTAAAGAGAGATGTCATAACTTACGTGAGAGCCGTCTCAAAGAGAAGCCAAACAATAAATGTCATTACTCGCCACACTTCAGCGTCACAGTTGTTACTATCTTCATGAATATTCGATATGGAGAACATATCTTGACAATTAAAGGAGTCTAAAATAATGATTGAGCAAGAAATTATTCCATTTACATTGCCCAAAGGGCTCTAAGAAATAGTAGTATATTAACACTCAACATATAAATATATTTATGGTGTGTCTCTAAACCATAAAGCAAAATAAGCTATTGTCCAACAAAAGAGTGTAATTTCACTACCACAATAAGCTTGATCACTAATTATACTGACTTTGCCTTTCACACACTTCAGTAAAAATCTAGATCTTAAAAAAAATTGTGATTTATATCCCATGCCATTTTCATCCACTTTGGGAAACTTCCCTAAGTATGAGAACATTATTAGTATTGAAAGACAAATGTTTACAAAATTAGAGGTAGCAGATCCTTTTGAGGTGTCTTCTTATAGTTTGATAGTCTTCACCACTCCCTCAGATCACAGCATTACTGAAAATAATTAAACTTGTCAAAGATGGATAATTAAGGAATCTAATTTCAAACATAAGTCACTTAAAATGATCTGTTGTGCTGTACATTTTGCCATTAAATCTTTGCCTCCACCAGGAAAGAATAATAATTTTAAATGTCCTCCTTATACATGATCTTAAGCTTTATGGTCTTTGACTCCTTTCCTTTACACTCTTATTATAAATTACTACTAAATCCAAAGATTTTGTGTGTGAATTCAAGTAATATTTATTGATGTTTACCATATTTACATTAGAACTAAGAATTTTAAAGTATTAATTTAATATATTCAAATAAAAATTCACTGTATGTTAAAATAACATATATTGTGAATTGTAACTACTTTACAAGGTCAAAAAAAATTGTGTGAAGAAGAAGCACCATTTTATGTTTTTGTAAATATCCTCAATATCTGGCATAATAGAAGACTACCTACTTTTGAATTCAATCATCTTGAGATATCACATACCACATAGCTTCCAGAAAACGCCATGGTATACTTGTGAGAAACTTGGAGTAAAAAAAGTAAACAAGGTCTTAACAATATTATGAAAACATTTTTCACCTTCTAAACCCACTAAAGGGTCTCAGTGATACTAATCATTTCCTGGAACATATTTAAGAATTGCTGCAATGAAACATTTGACTTATTTTAATAATCCAGTTATTCAATGATTAATTGAACTGCCTCTGTATGCTTGACACCATGGTAGTTGCTAAAAACATAATGCTGAAAAATATGTAATCTTTGGCTTCCAAGGGGACATCCCTTTTAATCTCTTTATTATTTCAAAATATTAATGGGGTACAGATGTTTTTGATACATGGTTTGACTCATAGCTGGAAATGTGCCCATCTCCAGAATAGTGTTCACTGTACCTATTAGGTGGGGGTTTTTTTGTTTCTTTTCCCATTCTTGAGATACTTTGTATAGGATAATAGTCTCCAGCCTTCCAAATCACTGTAAAAGGTATTAATTCATCCTTTTTATGACTGAGTAGTAGTCCATGGTACACCTAAACCACATTTTGTAATCCACTCATGAATTGATGGGCACTTGAGCTGATCCCACATCTTTGCAATTGTAAACTGTGCCACAATAAACACTCAAGTTCAGGTGTCTTTTTTTTTTTTTTTTTTTTTTTTTTTTAGAGACAGAGTCTCACTTTGTTGCTCTTGGTAGAGTACCGTAGTGTCACAGCTCACAGCAACCTCCAGCTCTTGGGCTTAGGCAATTCTCTTGCCTCAGCCTCCCTAGTAGCTGCAACTACAGGTGCCCACCACAATGCCCGGCTATTTTGTTGTTGTTGTTGTTGTTGTTGTTGTTGTTGTTGTTGTTGCAGTTTGCCCAGGGCCGAGTTCAAACTCACCATCCTCGGTATATGGGGCCAGCACCCTACTCACTGAGCCACAGGCGCTGCCCATTCAGGTGTCTTTTTGATAAAATGACTTCTTTTATTTTGAGTAGATACTCAGTAATGGGATTTGCTGAATCAAATGGTAGATCTACTTTTAGTTCTTTGAGAAATCTTCATACTGTTTTCTATTGGAGTTGTACTAAATTGCAATCCCACTAACAGTATATAAGTTTCCTTTCTCTCTGCATCTGCGCCAGAATCTATTGCTTTTGGACTTTTTAATAAAAGCCATTCTAACAGGAGTAAGATGATACCTCATTGTGGTTTTAATTTGCATTTCCCTGATTAATGATGCAAAGCCTTTTTTCATGTTTGCTAGCCATTTGCCTATCTTCTTTTGAAAAACTTCTGTTCATGTCTTTTGCCCACTTTTTAATGGGGTTGTTAGAGCTAGAATAAGTTTTTACACTGCCACCATGTGAGTTGTATGTGACTCATGACATACTGAGTTTGTTTCTGAGAATTGAGTCTTTTGTCATTCTACAAGTATTTAACTATGTCTGTAGTGGACCTTCAGTGGTCCTGGATGACAACCTCTGAATCCCCTAAGTATGTGCAACAATGTCACATTGCTGCATACTGTCCTATCAATTTTGTCCAAAGAGCCATCAGGCAACAATTCAAGGGACAACATGCAATTAGAAGTTATGGTAATGGAAGAACACAGTCCAGAATGTGTGGTATGCTTGGGTGGGCTGGCTAGAGCTCGGTGACAGGAGGTGGAAGGGACATTCCAATTGACAGCAAAAACGATGAGAGAGGTTTCACAGCGTATATGCATGCTATGGACCTGCCCACCTATCTGCCAGTTCTATATGTGTCACGAGGCCCTGGGCTCACAACTAGAATGACTTAAAGAAAACTCACATGGTAGTTAATATGTTTACATCCAGTATTAATGATAAGTTATTTTGCTCCTGATCTAACCTGTACACCTTTGTGGAGACAAAGGTGGAGACAATCCACTGTTTGCCTCTCTGCAAATTTTTAGGAATTCTCTCTTTATTCCTGCTTTTCTGAAATAGATTTGGGGTTTGGTTGTTATTTTTTATATGTTTGTTATATTTACTTAGCCTATTCTGCAAGCTGGGGATTTTTTCAATCTTAAATTACCAATAACATTTTTCCTGCTAATTTGGCACTTCTACTATTATTGCTTTAACATTTCCCTTTTAAAATGCGTTTAGGATTCGTGGGATTTTTCCTTTAAAATACTACCCTTTGTGCTTTATGCAACCATGCAAAACATGCAGTTTATCATCTCTAATCAATCATTCTGCTATCTGAATCACTCAGGGCTCTAATTCTGCTATTTGCTGATTCTGTTGATGTTCTCGTATAAAGAAGGGTTCGAATTGTCTTTTCTAATTTTAGATTGTGAGCTCCTGTTCTGTAGGGCTTTAATGGGGAGAATGCTTCAAGATTTAGTTTGAAGGTGTGTTTTCCTGAGAACTTTTATATTTTCTACTCTGAGGTGCACCCAGGGTCATTAATAGTCCAGTGCCAGTTTCTATTTTACATTTTCAGCTTCAGGGCATCTAGTCAATGCAAACAGTGTAAATTAATTTTGCAAATCTCCATCAAGGCAAGTACATGGTTCAAATATTAATGCAGGTTTCATTCTAAGTCCAGGTTGATAAACACAAACTATGTTTCATCTCCCTTTGGTTATTTTCCTCATAACATTGCATTAAAGGTATATTCTTTCCTTGGACAGCCTTTTTATGGGGTTTCATGTATGCATTCACTTTGAATTATATTCTTGTACGCTCACTATAACCCAATTGTATAGGCTAATAAAGTCAGCAAATTATTTTAGTACAATCAAAGATTCTGTGTCCATTTATCATGCCTTTCACTTTCTCTGCATTTATTTTATGCATTTATTTGCTTCAGATTACTATGAGGGGTACATATAAGTAGTTTACATTGTTTGCATTTGTGTCATTTTATCATAAAGACATTTGCACTCAAATGCTTCTCTGCATTTTTTATCTGGGGGCATTTCCTCTTAATTTATTATAAACTCTGTTATGTGTTTTGTATTTTTTTTTTTAAGGTTTTATACAAAACAGCTGATATTTTACAGCACAAATTCCTTCAGATTAACCTAATCCTTTATACTGTGTGGAACATTTTCCTCTAATTTCCATTTTTCAGGTTTTCCTCATTATTTCTTTTTCATATTCTATCTGGATTATAGATTTTAAAATATATAACTTTTGTGTGATTTCTACACATTGGAAGCAGGCAAGGAGATGGCTATATATTCCCTAAATGACATCTTGAATTAGAACTTCTAATTAGTACTTTATAATGTAACTAGAATGATATTTTGTTATAATGTAAAATCAATCATGTCTTGCTTGTCTTTAACATTCTTCAAAGTCTGCTTATTGGAAGGATAAAATCTAAAGACTTCAAAGTACTTACAAGGCCTTTCAAAATTTGGTACCTTGAGAGAGAGGGCATTAGTTAAAACAGTCTTGAATGTAATGATGAACAAGAACTTTCCATAACTTCCTCCCTTTAGCACTTAAAGGGAGTCAGCTTAGCAATTAAGATGTTCTTGGGGTAGCTAAAAACTTTGGAGAGGAGAAAAAAGAACCAACTATTTTGGAATGAGGAAAGTTCCCGGAGCTCTAATTCAGACCAGTGGTAGTAAAGCGCATGCTCATCTAGCTTATTTGTATAGAGAGGAATTGTCTTTACCTGTCAGCCCCTGGGTTCCAGAGCAGGCGTACCCTGATCCCTTCATAGTGATTGAACCCCTCCATTTAGACACGCTGACCTGCGGTAGGAAGGAGGAGAAGGGTGCTCCTGGTGAACCAAGACTCGTTTCCAATAAAGAGGGGGCACGGCTGGGAGCTTTTCTTTTTCATTAGCTACCTAAGGCACCAAGAATTTGTCACTGAGAGCGTAACTGTGAAGGCCCTTCATGTGGCTCTAAGGCAATGCTTAATCTTCTTCAGCTTAGTTTCACCATTTGCCTTCTTCCCTCTTCAGCCTCACCTTGGTCATCCTGCCTTCTGTTCTACAATCTAGATTTGGATATATTTTAATATACTAAAGTTGATACACGTATCATTCTCTGTACCATGCTACAGTTTTCTCCCACTTCCTTCCCTCATCTGTATCTCTGCCACAATATTGTGTAAATAGCTACATTTGGTACTAGTTTTTCCAGGCCCTAGAAAAGGTTCCTTCTGGAATACATAGTGCATACACTTCCATTCTGATCAAAGTGCAATCAAGGCTGGATGTGGTGCCTCACATCTGTAATTCTAGCATGCAGAAAGGCTAAGGTTGGGGGGGATTGCTTGAGGTCAGGTGTTGTACACCAGCCAGAGCAAGAGCCAGACCCTGTTTCTATGAAACATTAAAAAAGTAACTAGATGTGGGGGCACACACCTATAGTCCCAGCTACTTGGGAGGCTGAGACAGGAAGATCACTTGAGCCCAGGAGTTTGAGGTTACAGTGAGCTATGATAATGCTACTGTACTCTAGTCTGGGTGACAGAGTGAGACCCTGTGTAAAAAACAAATTTCAATCAATATACAGTATTTATGTTCCTCTACATACATATATGCACACACTAATACACAAGTCAGTACACTGCATAAAGACATTGGTCATTGTATCTTGCTGATATAAGCCAAAACACAAGGCCTGACTGGTCTATAGGATGAATGAATTCAATTTTGCCTGATAGCCATTTTCCTATGTGTGAATATATATATATATTTTATATTTCTGTGCCCTCATGTACATACTATGTTGCCTCTTAAAATATTTAAGTCCCTTAGAGTAATATCAGTGATGTCTTTTTCTTACATATTTCACACCCTGACCATCACGTCGAGATATGGTGTAATGATCAAAAATGTGTTCAATAAAATAGATACACTTAACGAATTACGTATACAATTGAAGTTATGAGTATAATTTTATAAGTCACTTCTGAAACATTATGAAAGAAACTACATAAAAATATCACTCTGAACAATTTATTCTGATGCCGCAGGAAATCATGCAAAATTTACTAAGAGTATTACGCTTGGGTGGAATAACAACATACAACATCCTGAGTCATAGATATTAAAGGAACATCTAAAAGTATAATGCACAATTAATGAAGGAAAATTAAACATGCAATTGAGTTACTCTTTCTGCTGGAAGGAGAAATCAAATATACAGGAAACATTAGTTTCCATTTATCTTCAAGTTCTAATCATTATTCACATACATGTATTTGCATTCACAAGTTCAGATTTAATAAACAGAAATGATCATTTTAGGCTCTAATTGATTATAGAAAGCCTAAGAGGATCAGACTTAAAATGTAACTCTCACAATCCTGTGAAGTCAATCAAAACACAAATCAGTGGGCTTGTGATTTAACACTTCTCTGTCTTCATTAACAGTACAAGTGCCCCGGGTCAATCCCGACTTCAGCTGAAGCTACTTATAAGATGCCAACCTCTCCCGATTAAATAAATTTTACCACCACCTTTTCAGACTGTTTGCCCAAGATGATCCACGATTGTGTTTTAATAGATGAGACTTCTGTTTCATTTGTTTTCAGAG
The DNA here is from genome assembly GCA_963574355.1 of Loris lydekkerianus. Classification (NCBI taxonomy): domain Eukaryota; kingdom Metazoa; phylum Chordata; class Mammalia; order Primates; family Lorisidae; genus Loris; species Loris lydekkerianus. The sequence goes on along the minus strand of CAUYPK010037650.1, from coordinate 8,347 downwards.
GTGTGGAAGCTTTGATGAGAAAATTCACATCTCCTGTTATGAGGGCAAATCATGTGACTTCCATTAAATTACTGAGTCTCAAACTTGACTGCACATTGAAATCACCTGGGGAGTTTTCAAGCGGCTTGATGCCTGGGTCACACCCCCAGAGATTCTGAGGTAATTGGTTTGAAGTTTAGCTTCCCGGGTGTGGGATTTTTAAAAGCTCCCCAAGTGATTCTAATGTGCAGCCAAGGTTGAAAACCACTGCTCTAATTAATAGAATAATAATGAATTGACTAATCATAGAGAAGAAGACCACACAGATAAAACTATGGTTATAATTGGGAATTTGTATTTTTGCAAAAGCATATTTTTGAAGAAATAAAAAAAAAAAAGCAAAAATGAGAGGTTTAGATGTTAGCATGCAGCCTTCATTTCATGGAAGGTCTGACAAATGTCCTGGCAAATTATAATCAGGGGACTCACTACTAATTTTGTGTTTCTTATATAAGCATAAGGTGAACAGAACAAAAATCATCTATTCATTAATCCAACAAACATACACTGAGTCCTTGGAGTATGGTCCTCATTCTGCTTTGTTAGATCCTCCTAGAAATAATTAGGATAAACCTCATAGTTTATTTCCAACATGGATTAGGCATAAATTGAGAAGGAGAAAAAATTCTTAGGAGACAGAACTTCTTAAGTAGAGCTCACCATCATCTTCCACAAGGTACACAGGAGAACCAAGTTATATTCTTCTTGCTAAAAGCATTACATTACTTGCTATACATAAAAATTAAGTGTATAAATAAGATACTACATGTAAATTTTCAGCACTGTAAATGGCGAGGGCTCAATACATATTCACACCCTTTCGCTTCTTCTGAAGCCTGGATTATTACTGAATTACAAAAATGTGAATATTTAACTAAAATATCCTTTCCACGGCAAACTGTTATTTACACTAGTGCCAAACTAGATTTACAGGATTATACTTCTGAAAATAACACAGAGGTATATGGAATAAAAGTTTATAATCTAACTTCAACACCAAAGTCTTACTTTTCATCCTAGGAGTAACTGTTATTAAAAATGTGATATGATTTTCTTTCACAAATGCACACATCTTTAAATATGTGTAAAACATGAGTATGTGTGTGTGTGTGTACATGACAAAATTTGTATGTGTTGGGGACAGTCCATGTCAGTACTCATATACTATTTTATCGTTTCAAATAACTACCAAGAATTTCATAGTAAGTAAATTTATTTCCTTTTCCCATTAAAAGAACCAATGTGTTTTACTTTTTAATTAACTAAGAAATGCTTCTTTTTAAAGAACATATTTTCATGTTGATGGGAATGATCCAGTAAAGTAAGATAGATGGATGATATGAGAGAGAGGGTGTGGTGATGCAGAAATTAAATCTTTGAGATGCTGAGAGAGGGCAGGATCCAGAGGAACTGGGCTTTGATGCACGTGATTTATTTCATTTACAATGTGAGAAGAGACAGTGAATAGGCATGCAGATGCAGATGATTTGATAAACTTGTTGGTGATACATGAAAAAATTACCGGCATTTGTCTATAAATTATTTTCTTTCAATAAAATTTTAGAGGAAAGACACAAGATTTGGAGGAAATGGATGCCATAATAAAAATCTTCTGGAAGAGTTGAAATGTAAACATACCGGGAAGTATTGTGGAAATTCTGACCTGCAGAGAGAGCCTTTTTAGTATTAATAGTCATTAATTTCAAGGGCAATACATCTGCCAGTAGTGTGCACCATTTTCCCATCAGCATTCTTCTACTTAGGGAAAAACTATTGAGTAGAAATACAGCTAGTTATAGTGAGGATCAAACCTTCGCCAGTTATATACAATGGAGGAAGGGAAGGCCAAAGGGATTAAGATGAGTGATTAAAATTACAGAACACAAAATCCAAGTTAGATGTTAAAACAAGTAATTAAATAAAACGGTTCATATATAATAATTAAAAACTATAGATGAAATCATTGGAGGTCTCAGTAGGGTTGAAAAATCATGGAAGATAAAATTCCCAGGGGTCCTCAAACTGTGGCCCGCGGGCCACATGTGGCAGTGTGATTGTATTTGTTCCTGTTTTGTTTTTTTACTTCAAAATAAGATATGTGCAGTGTGCATAGGAATTTGGTCATAGTGTTTTTTTTTTTAAACTATAGTCCGGCCCTCCAATGGTCTGAGGGACAGTGAATTGGCCCCTTGTTTAAAAAGTTTGAAGACGCCTGTTAGACTATACAAATTTGACATAGGAAGTCTTGGTTAGAGTATAGAAGAATTACAGCAGAAATTTTGGAGTTATGCAATTATTAGTAAGTGTCAATAAGGGTGCATAAGTCAGTGGTTGAGGTTGATGGAGGAAATGATAACTGCAGCAGGATGTTCAGGAACTATAAAGATTTTATTTTCCAGATATATTACATTTAAAATACATTTATTTTCAGAACTAGATTTAAAAGGCTATTAGTGAAGAGGGACCTTTGAAGATGAGGAAGCAGCCCTGATGGAAACAGTTAGAAATTAACAGCACAAAGTATAGAGTAGTTGAGAATGAGAAAACTGGTCTTTCAACATAAGGAAGAACTTATCTAAAGACAGGCAGGTGGAACCACAGGCCAGATGGAGCCCACACTGACCATCGCAGAGGGAGCAGTTAAGATGAAAAATAAAGATTAAGAAAGAATGTCCCAACAGATGAATGTAGTTTACAGAATATATAAGAAGAGTTTGAGCTGGGGGTCGTGAGCCATTTCCACCACTCATGTACTGTTGAGCTTTGTCTTAACTTTGAAGACGGTCTTTGTGTCTTTCAAGAAACCCTGAATGTTTTTACAGTAAGTTATGTTTGTCTCTTTCTATTTCATCCTGGTTGTCCCAACTGCTTGGAAAAAGAGTTCCAAACTGAGAGACTCTGGCGGGGGTACTCACCGGTGTGTCTCCAAAGGTGCTTCTTGGAACACAGGTGGTTGGTAGCTCTGTAGGCAACCCAGGCTTTTCTCCATGCTTTTTTTTGTTTGTTTGTTTGTTTGTTTTCCCCTGCTAGAGGAGCTTGCTCCTTTCACAGGGAGCAGTCCTAAACTGGGGGTTTATTCAGGCCCACCCTCATCTGGTTTTGTGTCTGTTGGTGTCATTCGTTTTAGTGTTTATTGGCAGGGTATCTTTCAATTCTTTGACCACCCAAGAACCCACTGTTTACAGTTCCAGCAAACTTTCATAATTATTCCTTAAAGACACAATTAAGTAAAAAGCCTGGTAAATATAATGCACTACAATACCCCTCCAAAGAAAAAACTCCAGTTTTAATAACCTTACTTTTCCTCAGTTAACTTTATGATAATCATTCCATTTGGATGTAATCTTTAACATTATTTAAAAGTGAATTTCTATTGTACTCACATATCTATATGATTCTTGGGCATTTATTCCAAACTCTATGTAAGAATTCTTCATGAAAACCTGGGTTTATTAGATGCATATTCTACATGACAGAAAGAGTTTAGGCATTTCTCTTTTGGGGGGCAGGGGGAGGGACAGAGTCTCAGTCACCCTGTGGTTGAGTACTATGGCCTCACCACTCACAGCAACCTCAAACTCTTCAGCTCAAGCAATCCTCTTATCTCTGCCTCTCAATGTCTTCGTTGTCTTCTAACAACTTATGGAGAAATATTTTAGAAACAGTAATAAATTTTTGATATTCTGCTAATTTTCTTTTGATCTGAATTCTGCCAGGAGAAACTGGAATGAGTTAAACAACATAATGTGCACATAAACACCTAGAAGATACTGTAAGAGGATTTTCCAAAGAATATATGAGTTCATCTTCTCTTAGGCCAGGAGACAGTAACACTGAATTGAGTTTAAATGTCATATATTTAAAGTTAGATATTTAGATATGTTAAATGCTTAGTCTAATAACTATTAGTGTGTAAGTATTTGTGTGGGAGGGGGTATTGGTACTCACCTTAAGTTTTAAATTTTCCTTCTCACTGCCCTCTGTAATGTGTAAGATTTTGTATAGTCTTGATTTCCATGTTGAGGTTGTGAAATCTGCCATGAACCATTTGCTATTTCATTGTGCAAGAAAATTGAGATTTTGCATTTATTTTGGGAACCTGAAAGTATCAGGTTGTTCAGATTTTATGCTTTACTACAAAATTCAACAGTAATAACTTTTAAAAGAAAATGTACCTATTGTTCTGAGCAAATGAATTAGAAATCCCTTTGCACTCTATAATGCAAAAATTTTTGTAGTGTTTTATAAATTAGATTTACTAAAAAGTAATATAGTTGAGTAAATTAGAAACAAATCCTTACATTACATCTAATAACCTAACCATTGAAGGGTAAACAAACCCATCATGAATGAATTCAAACTTTTAATGTGGCAAGCTTATGAAAGATTTAGCATTAAGAATCAGGTGTCAACCTCGAATGACAGAAAATAAATATGACAACTGTTTTCACACCTAACAATTGTATAGCACTTACTATATACCAGGGACTATTACAAATTTTTGTTGTTGTTTTTTTCAGAATAATACTCATTTACAACTCTATGAAGTATTATTATTCTTCCCATTTTATAGATAAACAAATTGAAGCACCTTGATTAAGTAACTTGCCCACAGGCACACAGATAAGGGCACATCTAGTATTAGAGCAAATAGTCTGAGCTCCAGAGCTCATGTCTCAAGGATAATGGTGAGGCCAGTCATTCTCAGGGACATGGTGGTTAATGTATTAAATCCCATCTATTTAGATAATGACTTCCAAGGTTTTATGCTTATACTTGACAATTTTCAAACACAAAAATTCTCTGGCAGAGACTTGAGGAAAGCAAACGCTGAGGAGAATTTGCTCTGGAGGATGTCTAAGCCATAAGAACAACCCTGTTCGGAAGCTGAGAGTGTAAAAGGGGAAATAGAATCGGGTTCCTCTTTTTATTGTGACTATAAATACAACACATACAAAATCAACTTTTGCTCTTATTAGAGCCTGAGCATATAGTGTTTTGTTTGGTTAGTCTACAAAAGTAGTTAGTGAAGAGATAAGACATATACAATTTATCTCTATCAATTTTTTTTTAATTTTTACCTTTTTAAACAAATGTTAATTGCAGCAATACAGAGATATAGACTACTTATAACATATTTTTAAACTACAGGTAAAATTAAAACACTTTTGAATAACACTCTTGTATTCATATCTCTTTCTGAATTGAATAAAAGAAATGTATTTATCTCACTCTCTGTAGCTCAGCAATTTGGACAGGGATCAGATGTTAAGACTGGTTTCTACTCCACTTAGTGTAAGCTGGTTTTACTACATGCATGTGCCTTAGCAGGGAGGGCTGGAAGGTCTTGGAGGGCTAGGCCTCCTTCTGGACATATAACTGCTTAGTCTTCAAGTAGCTGGTATTATAATTCCAAAAGGGCTGAAGTAGAAGCTTGAAGACCTTTTAAAACCTAGCCCGTAACTTGATCAGTGTGATGGAGCAAATCACCCAGCTGCCAGACTTCAAGAGTGGAGAAATGAATGCTACATTAATCAGTGGAGTTGCAAAAAATGTGTGGCCATTTGCAATCTATCAAAAGCCCTGAGTCCAATGTTGTTTCCTTTCTGATGCATATTTATGTGAGTCCAAGTAGAAAAGTATAGTAATATTTTGCATTTCATTTACATAAACTATAGCATAATTTATGTATCATTTTGCAGCTTGATTTTATTTTTTACATTAACTACATATTGGATATTTTTCAAAATCAACATGTGCACATATTTATCATCAATTTTAATTGGCAATAATTCAATTTTATTTGATGCATGGCATTTTCAGGGAACATGCATTATGATTTTATGCCTTGTTTAATTTTCCTAGTGATAAAGATTAGGTCATAACCTTTTCCTTTTTTGCTACTACATAATTTAGTGCAATAAAAATACTTGGGGGAAGATGTTCAAGAGATCTATTGTACAGCATGTTAACTACAGTTAATAACATTGTATTCTTGAAAATTGCTAAGACAGTAGATTTTTTTTGTTCTTACCACAAATAAATTAAATGTATGTGAAGTAAATCATGTTAATTAGCTTGATTTAGTCACGGTATAATGTATACATATTTCAAAACATCATGCTTTTATCCACAAAGGATATTAGATTACCATTTTTTATGCCTGAGTAATACTCCATAGTATGCATATCTACTAAAATAGATTGTTTACTTGTAATCATTTTTAATCTGATAAACATAGCATACCTTCATTTTAGCTAGATTAATTTCTATTATTATTTTTATTGACACATAATAATTATGCACATTCATGGGACACAGTGTGACACTGAAATACCTCTAAACCAGGTGTAATGATCAAATCAGAGTAATTAGCATATCTATCACCTTAAACATTTAACATTTGTTAGTATTAAAAGCAATCAAAATCCTCTCTATTAGCCATTATTACATCTAATCAATTATATACATATAATGTGTTAGCTAATATAACGTTTTCAAAAACATTATGTTACCACAAACAACAATATTTCATTACACTTATGGCTGTATAGTATTATATATATGTAAATTTTCATTATGCAGTCATCTAATAACGGACAGTTAGGTTGGTTCTATATCTTGGCTACTATGAATAGTTCTGCTAATGATGTGAAAATACAGATATCTCTTTGACATATTAATTTCTTTTTAATATTTTATGATCTAGCGCTATAGCTAGTAGTGAAAATGCTGGATGTATAATACTTCTGTTTTTCGTTTTCTGAGGAACTTGCCTACTGTTTTCTATCATGGGTATCTTAATTTACATTCCCATCAATCTATGGAATACAGGAAAAACAGTATTAAAAGGGAAGTTTACAGCAATAAACTTCTATATCAAAAGGTAGAAAGATTTCAAATAAACAATAAAAAAGCACCTCTGAAAACTAAAAAAAAAAAACTAAAAAAAACCCCTAAAACAAAAAAAAAGAAAACTCAAAATCAGTAGAAGAAAATAAAAAAATAAAGATCACAACAAAAATAGAAAATTTTAAAAATGCAAAGGATCAATGAAATGCACAGTTAATTTTTTGAAACCATAAGCATAATCAATAAACCACTAGCTAGTTTTATCTAGAAAAAAAAAATAACCACAAATATATACAATGAAAAACAAAAAAGGGACATTATAACTGATAACAGAATCACAAAGGTTCATTAGGTATTATTATGAACAACTGGATATCAGCAAGTTGGAAAACCTAAAAGAAATGAATAGATTCCTGGACACATACAACCTACCAAGATTGCACAAAGAAGAAATAGAAAATTTGAAGAAACCAGTAACAAGCAATAAGATTTATGGCTCACACCTGTAATCCCAGCAATTCGGGAGGCCTAAGTGGGAGGACTGCTTAAACTCAGGAGTTTGAGACCAGACTGAGCCAGAGTGAGGCCTCTGTCTCTAAAAAATAGCCAGGAATTGTGGTGGGCACCTGTAGTCCCAGCTACTCAGGAAGCTGAGGCAAGAGAATTGCTTGAGCCCAAGAGTTTGAGGTTGCTTTGAGCTATGACGCTATGGCTCTCAACCCCAGGACACGAAATTCCAGTATCAAGAGGGCTGGCCAGCCAGTCTCCACACTTTCCCACGCACCCTCCCCTTCAGTGGAGGTTTTCCTCAGCTCCAGACCTCTTCTCTGCCTCCTGTAGCCCACTGCAGTTAAGGAAGCTCTTGGAACCACAAACTGTGGGGTTGCTATATGTTAATGAGTCCTCAGCTCCTGAGCGTTGGGCCAGCTTGAGCCTCTGATGTGTCACCCGCACAGTCCGAGGGTCCCTGATAAGTTGATTTATTAACAGAGTATGTAGAAAATAGAGTATTTCAAACATGCTTCTCTGAAGTTCCCTTAAAGCAGATACCAACCAGTTTTCTTGGAATTCTATCCTCACTCTTTGTTATTAACAGACAGCAGCTTCCTTTGTACTGGTGTCTTGTTCACAAAGGCATGGATTAATCAGGAGAATAGAAACAAGGCAAAGATATTTGGTTTCATGTGATTATCAGCATCATGGGAACAGTTCAATGTTATATTAAGCTTAACAAGTAAGAAGTACATTTTGGAGCCTTTTTTATTTTTTATTTTATTTTATTTATTTTATTTTTTTATTTTTTTTTTTATTATTTTTTTTTATTTTATTTTATTTTTTTTTTTATTGTGGAGAAGGGGCAGGGAAAGAAGGCGGGGGAAGAGGTGAGTGACAGGGTCGGGCCAGTGGCATGGTACCACATTGGCTGTATCTAGGTAGAGGCAGTTTCAGGCCGGGC
>CAUYPK010037649.1:0-109634 GCA_963574355.1 Loris lydekkerianus | reverse complement strand
AGTGCCATGGTGTCATAACTCACAGCAACCTCAAACTGGGCTCTGGGCTCAAGCAATCTTCTTGCCTCCGCCTCCCCATTAGCTGGGACTACAGGTGCCCGCCACAACACCTGGCTTGTTCTTTTTTCTATTGTTAGTAGAGATGGGTCTCACTCTTACTCAGGCTGGTCTCCATCTCCTGAGTTCAGGCAATCCACCAGCCTCAGCCTCCCAGAGTGCTGGGATTATAGGTGTGAGCCACTGTGCCACCCCGGACCTTCTATTTTGCAGGCATGATCTGATACCTCAATTCAAGAGGTCAGCTCAATGGCACCCACTCCACAAGGAGAAGCCCAAGAGCCACAGTGATGGGACACACTGGCCTCACACCACTGGGCAGGTACTCAGGCCAGGCCAGCGCGCTCCAGGTCCTGGGGCAGGATTCGTCCCTTCTTGCGGGCCTTCTGCAGGCGGCGCTCCGCCCGGGCCGCCTTCTTCTTGCGCAGGTTCTGGCGCCGCCGGTCCTGGCGCTCCTGCATCTTCTCCACCACGTGTGCCGTGCGCTTCTCCCACCTGCGCTGCCGCTGTGCCTTGAGCTTCTCCTTGCGCCGCAGGGCCTCCTGCAGCAGGTGCTCGTCGTCTCGGATGCGCACGCCCTCGGCCTTGTACAGCAGGTTGGTCCAGCCCATCTTGGCTTCCAGCTCTCGCGCCTTCCCCTCGTCCTGGTCCCGCAGCTCCTCCAGCCGGCTCTGCCGTGCCTGCAAACGCTCTAGCAGCTGCCGATAGTTCCTACCTGTCAACGGAGTGAGGTTCCCCTTCACCTTCTGCCTCTTCTCCTTCCTCCGCTGCACCTTGCTGACCGGTTCGTCCTCACCCACCTCCACCTTGGGAGGAGTCACAGTGACGGTCAGCGACAATCTCACACCTGTTACCACACACACACATCCCGCTGCCCCCCCTTCCCCCCAGCTCAGTTACCGGGCACCACTTACAGATGTGTGGCAGGGTCCAGAGGAAAGTCACTCAACCCAGGCCAGCAGCTGGCACCCACAGGCGCGGAGTCCCACTCACCTTGTTGAAGATCAGCCCCACTGGCTCTACAGGCTCATTGCAGGCTGCCTCTGGGGCAGGCTCAGCAGCCTCCTCGGCCTTGGTTGCCTTCTCCTTGGCCCGCAGCTCCTTTCGCTTCCTCTTCTTCCGGTCCCGCTCCAGCTTTCTCCTCCGTCTTTTCTCCAAAGTGGCAGGGGACAACTCCTGGGCACTGCCCTGGGGTAAAAGCAGGTGTTCACACATTAAAGTTCTCCCTCCCGAGCCTGACTAGAAGTAGATCCATCAAGCTACTTCTGCGTAGCAACGACTCAACAAGGCCCGGCCTGAAACTGCCTCTACCTAGATACAGCCAATGTGGTACCATGCCACTGGCCCAACCCTGTCACGCACCTCTTCCCCCGCCGCCTTTCCCCGCCCCTTCTCCACAATAAAAAAAAAAATAAAATAAATATTTAAAAAAAAAAAAAATGTGATCAAACTATGCAAGTAAGAGAAAGAAAAAAAAGTAATAATAATAAAGTTCTCCCAACTTCAGGGCCCCCAGTGTGCATGGCTGAGAGGGCATCAGGGCTAGAAAGCACCTGAGGGGCGACACTGGCAGGATAAGGGCTCACTAAGTGCTGCAACACAACACGATCCATTTGCTGAAATGCATATGACCCAGAAGGAACAAGGGGTCCCAAGTAAGAATCAGGGCTTCCAATTTCCAGGCTATTACCATGTGCTGGGTCACGTCACAAAGGTAGTTTCACATACTACCATCCAGAACTTGGAGACAAGTCTTTAAGCCTGAGCACCTGTCCTGACTGCCACCCATTCTGCTCAGGTGTATCCAAACTCTGATCTTTCCCACCCTGGTGCCATCAAGAGAGCCTCACACCAGACTAAACTAGTCCTGTGCTGTAGGGAAGAGGGCCTAGAGTCCCGACCACCTCTGATGAACCAGACATCATACCTCAGGGATGACCACTGGGCTTTTCCTGGGAGGGTGGGAAACTAGGGACTGTCCCCCACAGAGCAAGAATCTTGAGGGAAAGATCCCAGGGAAAGGGTGGGCCAAGGCCAACTTGGAGGGGAGACACTGTCACTTAATAGAAAACTGAGGCTGGACTGGTCATCAGCACTGGTGCAACTGACAGGAACACCGTGACATTTAGAGGAACAGATGCAAGTCTCCAGCCCATATAGTTTTCAGCAAAGGCAGCTTCCCAGGAGGGGCAAGGATAGGCTTGTCTCCAAGGCCCAGGAAAGAGAAGAACCAACAGCATCAGAATAGCCAGGAGAAGGCTAGGACCTTGGGGATCGAGGTTCTCCAAGAAAGCTAGGACTGCACCTGCTTTCTCAAAAAAGCAGTTGAGGCCCTGGCAGGACTTGTGCAGACGTGGGAACAGACGAGGCTCGAGGGAAGAGCCCCTCAGTGCTCTCTGAGAGTTCCCTACCTACCTGGCCCCGAGCCTCCTTGATCCTCTCATGCAGTCGCTGGCGAAGAACATCCAGGGCAAAAAGAGAATCGGGCCCTGTGGCCAGGCCATCTGCAGGGACAGAGGGAAGACTAAACAAGGGCCTCTCCCTGACCTTTTCCCTCCATCCCAGGGCCCAGGATTTAAGCCTAAGTCTCTATTCACTGCCTTCCCCATTCTACTCCCAGCCCCCATGCCACTCATGGGTCTCCAGGACAATTCCAGTAAATTCTATTCCACCTTTTCAATTTGGACTGGTTGCTACAGCCCTACAACGCAGGCAACTGACTGCCTCATGAAGTAGTACTGTGGTATGAGGAAACACTTCCTGTAATAGAGGCCAACCCACCTCTTCTTTCTTCCAACTTCTGCAGCCTGTGACTCAGGGCCTCAGAGAGATATGGCCTTGTCCTCTGTCATCCTGGGCACCACGTGGCCTGGAACCACCATGCAGGTCCTCAGATCCTGTCCACCCACAGCCCTGCTGTAATCTTTGCTCTTTGGGGACCCTATGCTATCCCTGTGTGCCTGACAGTGCCTTTTCTCATGAGCAGAGGGGACCCTGTCGGCATCTAAGCCCAACCTCAGCCCTACTCTTGCATGCCCTGGAGCCTCTCACCTGCAGGGGCCACTGTGGAGCTGGAAGGCTCCTTCTCTTTGGCTTCCTCTGGCCTTCTATCCCCAGAATCCCCTAGAGACTTCTTCCCCAGTGACTTGGCCTTGGTATCAGCAGCCTTCTCTTCCTGCTTCTGGAATTTCTTTGGTGTTTTCTTCCTTTTCTTTTTTGGTTGTCCAGCAGCTTCTGAGCCTTTAGTTTTGCCTGCTGGAATACAGAATGAGAAACAGTTGCCATCCCAATCTGTGTGCCCCATCCAACAGGCAGTAAAGTCTTGAAAAAGATTTGATCTCAGAAGAATGCACACAGAAAATCAGGATGTAGGAGCCATTATCAAAAATAATGATAATTATTATATTATCACCACCTGGGTGGCGCCTGTGGCTCAAAGGGGTAGGGTACTGGCCCCATACGCCAGAGGTGGTGGGTTCAAACCCGGCCCCAGCCAAAAAAAAAAAAAAAAAAAAAAAAAGACACAAGTTTCATTTTAACGGATGGGCAAAATATTTACATTTTCAATTTGAGAAATAAGTATGTAGAGTAGAAGTAGAATTGTCCCCAGTTAAATACACACATAGGAAAAGTAAAAGACAGAAGTTATGACTTGTGGTGAAAAAACTTATTGAAGATGTTAGAAGTGTTAAATGATTCTATCTTATAAGCAACCGAGAGATGAGGCAAGAAAGAATAAAACAGGCTGAATTTGAGAAAACTGGAAATTCAGACTGGGATAAATTAATCAGGGAACAGCTGCTAAGTTTTCGGATCATCTACAACGAATAAACTTTCCTTGTATAAAAAAGAAACACTGTCCGGGTCTGGTAGCTCACCCTGAACCCTGCGGCGCCCCCTCCTCCAGGCCACTGCCCGGAGCGGAGGTGCCTCCTGTGCGCACCCGTCTTGCTCCTCCCCACACCCCGGCCACAGGGCACCTCTCCCCGACTGACCGTCTCTCGTCCGAGACCAGTCCAGGACGCCCGGCGGCGGAGAGCAGCTACCACGCGGCTCCCTCCTCCCTGCAAGCCGGGCAGGGGCCGGGATCCCGCAGGCCCGGCGGCAGCTTCAGGCTGACTCCGAAACAAGGGAAACGGAGGTCGCGGTAACCGCCCTCCCACTCTCCTCCGTTACTACAGACTCGGCCGCCCACCCGAAGACCGGGGTCCCGGCCGGCGCCTTACCCCATTGGCGCTTCTGCGATTCGGGGCCGGGCTGGGAGCAGATTTTCCTGGCCAGGCTCTGCAGGTAGGCGTCCTTGGCGAGCAGGGAGGCCATGGCTGAGCGCCGCACAACTCTTCGGCAGCCGCGCCGCCCGGACCGCCGGAAACGGCCGCGTGCCCAGGCACCGACAGCCGAGCGCCGAGACGCCCGCCCGGGGGCTCGATTAGCCAGGTCTGGCCCCGCTGGCAGAGGTGCAAAGCATTGTGGGCCGGGCTGGAGGCCGGATGCCGACCCGGGACCTCAGCCCCTCGCCCACACTGCCGGCGCTCCGGAGCAGGGCTGAGCGGGTAGAGGGCGCGCAGCACGGCAGTGGAACCCTCGGGGGCCGCAGCCTGTGGCGGGCGCAGCGCAGGCAGGCGGGGCGAGAGGGGTGGAAACGCTCACTGACAGGTTCTCGTCAAGGTTTTGTCTTAAGCCATGGATGAGCTGTGTCACATCAGGCGCGGGCTAAGGAGGGCGCTCCGGGGAATGGAACAAATGGGGTTTCGAGAAGGACGGAACGGGGTGTTCAGGGAAGACCCGCTGGGGCGCTGACTTTTTGGCTCTGAGAAGTAGAATCACAGACTAAGGGTTTTTTTTTTTGTTTGTTTTTGAGACAGAGCCTCGCCCTGGGTGGAATGTTGTGGCACCACAGCTCACAGCAACCTCCCAACTCCTGGGCTCAAGCGATTCTCCTGCCTCCGCCTCCCAAGTAGGTGGGACTACAGGTGCCAGTCACAACGCCCGACTATTTTTAGGTTGCAGCAGTCATTGTTTTTTTGGCGGGCTCGGGCTGGATTCCAACCCGCCAGCTCAGGTGTATGTGGCTGGCGCTTTAGCCGCTTGAGCCACAGGAGCCGAGCCACAGACCAAGATTTTTAACACGGCACTTGTCCTTTACGAGACAAGGTGTGGGAGAAAGGGCGAGGCCCGTAGCCTGGGGACTACCACACCCCAGTTCCTACGCAGGAAAATTACTGGCTTGTTTTTGCTCAGTCTGCAGAGCCCCTTGCGAGGTCGCCCTGCGGTAGAAATAGGAAGCTTGTGGTCTTCGATTACAGCTTTCAGAGGCTATTTATTTGAAAGGGCTGCTGCTAAGATTCACCTTAAAACATAATTTTTTCTCCCTAGCTTCTGCAATGAGGTGAAGTTTTGTGCACAGGATGGGCTTAACTACTCCGATGACTCCCCTCCATCGTCTGCTAGGTACAGAAGGGGGATCCGCCCTCCTGCACCCATGGCCTCCTTCCCCTGCTTCACCCATTTTAGCTTAAGAAGCATCTTTCTTCCAGGTGTTTGAGCCAGAACCTCAATGCCACTCAGACTCCTTTTCGCATTCCACATCCAACACTTGGCAAATCCTGCTGGCTTTACCTACCTTCACAGTAGATCCAGAATGGGACTTGACCCACTTCTGTCTCACTGCCACTCTAGTCCTGTTTTAGATTTTAAAAAACTACACGAAAAAAAAATTAAATAAAACACGAAATGCTAACTAAATGCAATGCAAAATAAAAATGCATAGAAAGTTTTGGGGGTCAGTGCAACGGCTCACATATATAATTCTAGCACTCTGGGGGACTGAGGTGGCAGGATCCCTTAAGCTCAGGAGTTGGAGACCAGCCTGAGCAAAAGTGAGACCCCCCCATCTCTACTAAAATAGAAAAATTAGACAGGCGTTGTAGCAGGCCCCTGTAGTCACAGCTACTTGGGAGGCTGAGGCTGGAGGATCTCTTCGACCCAGGAGTTTGAGGTTGCTGTGAGCTAGGCTGATGCCACTGCACTCTAGCCTGGGCAACAGAGAGACTGTTCTACACCCCCCCCAAAAAAAAAAAAAAAAAAGACTTGAGGAATAATTGAGGAAATTTGAAGATAGCATGGATATTTGATGATACAGAGTAATGGACTTTAGTTCTGATGATGGTTAACAGGCCGTGAAGGAGAATGGTGCTTACAATGGCAAGTTGATAAATACTTTGGGGTTAGGTTTGAAATTGAGGTTCAGATGGTTCTTATGTAGGAGAAAGCAAGCGAAAGTGCAAAAGGGAAACCCCCCTAAAAGGGTCTGTGTGGGTGTACTTTACTTTATACGTGACATGCTTGAGCCGAGAAGTTTGAGAGCAGCCTGGGAAGCACAGTGAGACCCTGTCTCTACAGAAAAATACAAAAATTAGCTGGGCATGGTAGCACATGCTGTAGTCCCAGAGACTTGGAAGGCTGAGGCAGGGGCATTGCTTGAGCCCAAAAGTTTGATGCCACTGCACTCTAGCCTGGGCAACAGAGTGAGACTCTTGTCTCTACAAAAAAAAAAAAAAATTATTCATCTTAACGGTGTGGAAACTCCCTAAAAGCAGAAGTGACTTCCCCAGACCACCTAGAAGCCACAGCCAGGACAGGACCCTAGGCTCCTGCCTATCTGGTACCTTCTGCAAAGCTGGGGGCCGTGGTGATGGATCTCAGGCTGTCACCTCATCCACATATTGGCATGATAGTTTCCCTTATGGGAAGAGATGAAACACATTCACAGCTAGGGGCAGGTTTGAAGCCCCAGTTCTATGGGTGTGTGATACCTCCTTCCTGCTTAGGGCTGTGGCTTCTGCATTGACATCAAGTCTTGATTTGTGCCACTTCACTTCCCAGCTCTGTGGCTGTGAGCACAGCACCTTACCCCTTCTGAGCACGTGTCCTCTGCTCTCTGAAATGCAGGTACTAACAGCACTGACTTGGGGGTGATGAGGACTGGACACCATCAGAGGTCCAGATACCTGGACTCTGTAACATACAATGAGGGCAGCAGCTTTTCATTCATTCTTAGAGGGCAGAGGGCTAGGCGATCAAGGGTGTTCCTAGACTGATCAGGAGAGAGGAAGAGGAACCAATGCAAGAGTTTTTATTCATGACAGCCAGAAAGTACATGACAGCAAGTTAAGGAAGGAACCCCAGCAGGCTTCTGCATGAGTGGGCAGTCACTGGGCCACGACGTTTGCCCAGGACCCCTGGCTGAATGAAAGGAGACAGGCTTGGCTAGCACAGTCCACTCAGAGCCCCTCCCAATTTCAAACAACATGCTCCGGTCAGGTTCCCCCATCTTTAGATATCCTGCCTGCCCCACTATTCAAGTCCCTGACAGGACAGACCTGTCCCAGAAGCTGCCTTCTACCTGGCTGGCCAAGAAGGCAGCAGAGGGAGGTGCCTGGAGGAAGGATGGGCACTTGGAAGTGGCTGGAGAAAACAACTTCTCTCGATCATCCTGGCTGGGCAGATGAGGCTCCTAGGGAGGCCACAGTGGCTCCAGGGTCTTGAAGTCCCCATGGGAGAACCAGGGCTAAAAGGAGTGAGGCTGAGGTGCACATCCCAAAAGAGCTCTGGTTTGGTTCCTGAGGAGCCAGGGCTGGGAGGGCAGCCCCAAGGCTCAGGCGTGCTCTGTGGGCCCAGGTCCACTGGCGTGGGAGTGGGCAGGGGGTGTGGCCTGTAGGGGGCCAGCACTGGGATCCGGGGACGCCAGCAGAGGGGCCGAGAGGCCAGCAGCAGAGTCTGTGTCGACGTCCAGCCTCCAGTAAGCTTCGCAAAGAGGCAGGTCACTAGCTTCGCAAAGGCTGGCACTTTTCCGCCACCAGAAACCCCAGGGCGAGACAGGAGCAGGCAGAGAGGAGAGCCAGGGAGCGAGACAGAAGCAGAGTTAAGGAAACATGGCCCACGCCCAGGCCTGCTTCCCCTCCTCCACTTGGCCAGCTAAAATGGGGGTGAAGGGAGCTGCCCTCACCTCCTTAAAGGAGAAAGCCTGGCCCAGCCACGGCAGGCTGTGTGACCTCGGCAGGCCCTTCCTAGCTACAGGAGTTCACAGGTCTTCAGGGTCACTGCACTTAGCAATGAACTCCCTGAGGGCAGAGACCCTGTCTTATTTCTGGGTCAGTGCCTGCCTGAGACTCAGCCAGAACAGGGCAGTGGTTAGGAACACAGGCCCTTGCATTTCCCTATGCCAGCGGGAGGCCCCCAGTAGGTATCCTCACCTCCAACGTGGGCAGCTTGGATAAGAGTGAAGGCTCAGGGCCTGGCACAGAAAGCAGCTCACTCTCGCCATGGTGGTCATGACTCAGGAGTCCTGTCCATGGGTCCTAAGGTGCAAAGGGCAGCCCTAACTGCCTTCCTTGGTCTTGCCTAGCGTCAACCCAGTGTCCAGTCTCAGGACCAACCAGGCACCGTGGTGCCCTGAGGAGAGTGGAGAGGGAGAGGCAGAGCCAGAAAGAGCAAATGAGCGAGCATGGAGTGGGCAGCGAGAGCACGTGAGCCACAGGGGTGACCCTCCTTTGGGGTCAACTGCCTCTGCCTTAGGAGCTGTGTGACGGAGTGGGGTCAGCAGCCTTCCTGAGGCACCTGGGGTGGCTGGAGTGAACAGGACAGAATCCCTGGAAGAGGATGGGGAAAGTTTGGAATGCAGGTACCCTGGGTCCTGCCCAGGTCCTCTGCATGGCCATGGATGGGTCTCCCCAGCACCTCACCCCACAGCTCCTGGTCCAGGGCACAGTCAAGCCAGTCTATGAAGCCACATTCCTGGAGGGGTCTGCAAGGACTCTTGGCAGGTAGGAGACCTGCCACCTGTCTGCTGAACTGGTGAGTTATCAGGGACCACAGATGGCCCCAGCATCCTGTGGAAAACTCTAGAACTGTTCCTGCTGGGCAGTGACACCGAGTCCAGGCAGGGAAAACAAGTCCCAGATCATGCCAGCTCAGGATATCTGGACTCACCAGCATGGCTGCAGGGCAGAGCGTGGCATTTTCGACTCACAACCAGGGAGGAAAGGAGGCTTGTCCGGGACAGGAGGTAGGGTGGCTGTAGACTCTGGTCTGCCAGGCCAAATCTTAATTTCCTAACCTAATGGAGGCAGAAGGACAATGCCTGCTTCCAGCTTCAGTTTCCCCCTACATAAACGCACTTGGACTCTTATTTCTCAGGGACCCTTCAGTTCATGTGGTTTCAGGCTTCTATGTGGCCCCACGAGGCTCCAGCTCTGTGAACGGGATGATCTGACCAGAAGCTGGAGATCCACGCCCCCGAGGCCCAGCTTATATGCCATTCTCTCCTTGGGTTTTTCTTTTCTTTTCTTTTTTGGAGACAGCGTCTCACTATGTCACCCTTGGTAGAGTGCCATGCCGTCACAGCTCACAATAACCTCAAACTCTTGGGCTTAAGCAATTCTCTTGCCTCAGCCTCCCAAGTAGCTGGGACTACAGGTGCCCGCCAAGACGCCCAGCTATTATTTTTTGTTGCAGTTGTCGTTGTTTAGCAGGCCCAGGCCGGGTTTGAACCCACCACCCTTGGTGCATGTGGCTGGCACAGTAACCACTGTGCTATGGGCACCAAGCCTCTGCTTGGGTTTTTCCTTCTTCCCTCCCAGGACTGTCCCCTGACTCCACACCCTGGGTTCAGTCACAGCCACATGGAATTGCATCCCTGGGCAAGCACTCGTTTCCTGAATATAAATAGTGGCCTGGGTGTCCAAGAGGGGCCAGTCAGCCTTGGCTAGAATGTCTGAATATTGACTTGTAGGGCTAAGAGGAGCAGCAAGGCCCAGTGGGCAGGAGGAGGAGGAAGCGCTCAGCTGAGGGCCTCACGGAGATGCCAGGTAGGTGCCCACCCCCCAGACTTGGTCTCCCCGAGTGACAAAAGTCCTCTGATTCCATCACGCTGCATTGTGGGAAAGGCCCAGGACCCCACACTGCTGTGACTTGTCCAGTTCCACTGCCAAGACCCGCAAGGGTTTGGAAAAACAGAAGCCCTTCAAGGCTACGTCTTGGCTGAGCCCAGGTGGGCAGGCCCGCTCAGTGGGGCCCAGCCCTATCTGTACCTGGACGAGTAATACTCCTCCTCCAGCTCGTACAGGTCAATGGAGACCTCGTCACGCAGGGCCATGAGCTTGCGGTCACACTCCTCCTGCAGTGCACGCAGCTGCTGGTTGCGCTGGTCAATGGCCTCATTCACTGATGGGAAGTCATTGAGGATCAAGAACTGCTTTAGGTCAGACACCAGCTTCATCAGGGACTCGCCAGCCCGGACCTGTGAGGGCAGGCGCAGGGTGAGGGGCACAGTGGCCACTGGGAGCCATGGCTTCCTCAGCTGTGCCTGGGACTCACCCTCTGCTCCTGCCCTGTCTCACCTCAGCCTCTATCCCCACACCCAGAGGACTGACCTCCAACCAGAGTCACCTCCACACTCGAAAAGTCAGTCCCACGGCTAAAGCTACGGCACCCAGGACAAGCAGGGCTGCCAGGTGGGCAGGATCCCTTGGGACCCTTTCCTACGCATGTTTACCATATGTACACACACTCAGGGAAATGCTGGCTGTGTTACCTACTGACATCAGAAGGAATTAAACCACATATACATTTCCATTCAGAAATTTGCCTTTTCACTCATAAAGAACCTTAGGGAATTTCAGGTCAGCAGAAGGGCTGTGCTACTAATGGCTGCACAGGTACAAGGCGGATACAGCAGCCATTGGGCCAGCCTCTCTCTAAGGTGCTCCCACTAAAGACAATCTCCTGACAGATGATTTGCCATCCATCTTGTTCTTAAAAGTTTCCAGGGAGTAAAACCAACAGATCTCTGCATATGCCTTCTGCTGCTCACTAGGACAGTGCTGGATTGACCAACACTCTACCCAGGACACCTCCATAGGGACCCGATGCTCCTGGAGCCCAGTCCATGCTTTCTGCCCTGGTAACTCACGATGTTGGCAGCTCGCACGTGCATCTCGTAATTGTCCTGTTCACCCTGAGTAGCCCGTGACACCTGGGTCTCGTCCTCAATCTGAGGGGCAGACAAGAAAACCTAGAATTGGTTCAGCTGACCAGTCAGGACATCTCCACCCCTGCTCAACACACCACATCCTATCTAGGTGCCTTCTACAAACCCATGTTCTGTTGTCAGGCCCCTGGCAAGGTTTAATCCCACCTCTCTGGGTCTGTTCCAAGGGAGACAACAGGCAGCTGTCAGGACAGAAGCCCAGCTCAAGTTGACCACTGTGCCAGATGCAGGGATAGGGTCTCGTTTTGGCCCAGTCTTTTTGAGGTGGGGGAGCCCTGTTTGGTAGGGATAGTATCATTCACTCAGACACTCGATAAACTGCTGAATTGATGAGTAAAGGGACAATGTAATTTTTCATGTATGTATTTATTTTTTTTTTGCAGTTTTTGGCCGGGGCTGGGTCTGAACCCACCACCTCTGGCACATGGGGCTGGCGCCCTACTCCTTTGAGCCACAGGTGCCACCCTATTTTATTTTTTGAGATACACTCTCCCTCTGTTGCCCAGGCTAGAGTGCTGTGGCATCAGCCTAGCTCATAGCAACCTCATACTCCTAGGCTAGGACTACAGGCACCTGCCACAATGCCTAGCTTTGTTTTTTTTTTTTTTTTTTAGTAGAAACAGCGTCTTGCTCTTGCTCAGGCTGGTCTTTAACTCCTGAGCTGAAGCAGTCCTTCCACCTCGGCCTCCCAGAATGCTAGGATTATAAATGTGAGCCACAGAAGCTGGCCAGGACAATGTATATGTTTTTTAGCAACCATTTTCCAACTGTTTCCTTGCTGCCAGGCAACTATGAAAGGCATCTGACCCTCATTAGCTCAAGAAATTTTCAAAGATGCCTGGACTGGCAGCTGAGCAGTGCAATGTGGTTGACCAGTGGTTAATGGCAGATCCAACATCCAGCAAGAGGGTCTGGTCATCAATCTAGACAGGCTTCCTGACAGGACTCTGTAAGGGGATGGGCTGGGGACAGCTATCAAACTCTGGCTCTGCCAGTCATTACTATCCTCCTCAGAGCATGGGTGAGGGCACAGCACCTGTGTTGTGGCACTCTTTTTCTTTGAGAGAGTCTTACTTTGTCACCCTTGGTAGAGTGCCGTGGTGTCACAGCTCACAGCAACCTCAAACTCTTGGGCTCAAGTGATCCTCTTGCCTCAGCTTCCCAAGTAGCTGGGACTACAGGTGCCCGTCACAATGCCAGCTATTTTTTTTTTTTTTTTTTTTTTTGCAGTTTTTGGCCCGGGCTGGGCTTGAACCCACCACCTCTGGCATATGGGGCCAGTGCCCTACTCCTTTGAGCCACAGATGCTGCCTCGCCTAGCTATTTTTTTTAGAGATGGGGTCCGCTCTGGCTCAGGCTGGTCTTGAACTCCTGGGCTCAGGCAATCTGCCCGCCTTGGCCTCCCAGAGTGCTGGGATTGAGCCACCTTGCCCCACCCTTTGTGGCACTCTTGTGGAGACTGGGCAGGACAGGACATGGCCTGGCACAGTGAGCACCACCGAAAGGCTTCCATCGTCATCCCACTAGTCAGCAAGTCTGCAGCAGCTGTGAGATCCAACCCCATCTGGTGTAGCTGAGCAGTCAGCAGGCTCACTCCACCTGCCTGGAGGGACCCCCTCAGCTTCTCTCCAGCTTACTCGCAACAGCACAGGGTTGTGGTCACTCCCTCTGTGCCAAGTCCCTGGGTAACTGCCTCATAAGCTCTTCAAACATCACAAGGACCACAGGGTGTGAGGGAAACAGAAGCACTGAAGTCTCCATCCCATCCACTGCCACTAGTGAGCTGCATATGTAACCAAGGCCAGAGTCTCTGTTTTACCAGGACGGGTAACTACTGGGCTGCTCATTTATCTGTTGACCTGATTGTTACTGTCAACATCCCTGCCACCTCTACCCCCAGCAGAGTATGGGCTCCATGTATGGTGAGTGTTGTCCCGAGCAGACTCCCTACCTGGACCACTATTCACCAGGGTAGGCCAATCTCTGGTTCTGTCCTCCCCACCCCTTCCCTCCCCCACCCCATCCCTCAGGAGGTCCCTGGAGGGGGCAGGGGTGGACCCACCTTGGCAGTCTTGATGATCTCAGTGAAGTTGTCCATGATCGACTTGATGTCATCCTTGAGCCTCTTGTTATAAGACTGCAGCAGCGTCTCTTTGCTCTGGGGCAGGGCTCTCTGCTGGGCCATGGCGAGGGCCTGGGACCCAGAGTGCAGGACCCACCTCAGTGTGGACAGAGCCATCCTCTGCGCCCCACCCCACCACGGCAGGTTTCTGGAGATTCCCTGTCTGCCAAACAGACTCAACCTTTCAAGCACAGCCGAGCTCGCTCAGCAGTCGCTGCAGCGGGGCTGGGACTCCCATTCGCCCATCTCTCTTCCTGGGGTAGAAGCAGTCCCACCACCCCTTGCCCCGGCTCCAGCCCAAAATTTTCAAGGCACAGACCCTGAGCGTGTCCGGGTAGGACTTCTCAGCAGGCTGCTCCCATCCTCAACCCCTCCTCATCCAGCGAGGCCTTCGGACCCTACCCTTGCGCAATTACTTTTCCTGCCGCTCCCCTCGCCCCGCTGCAGGGACAGGGTCTTACAGGCGTCGCACTCCCCTGCTTAGCCCCCGCCCCCCGGGCCCCTCTGCCCTCTCAGCCGCTTCCCTTATGCCCTCTGGCTCCCATCCCCGCCCCGGCCCTGTAGCCTGTTTCCGGCCTGGGACTCAACCCGCAGAGCCGCTAGGAGCTCGCGAACAGTCGAACGAACCCACTGTGTTCTCTCCGCGCCAGTGTTTTGAGGAGCGGGAAAGTCGCATTTAAGAGAAGCCGCCCCAGCTCGGGAGCCTGAGTATCCCAAGCGCGCGTCTGCAAGGCCAGACGGAGCGCCGAGACCAGCACTCCCAAGTCCACACTTACCGGGGTCGCTCACCAGGCCGGGCAGACAGCCGCAGTCTTCTCCCCGCCCTAGCCTTCCGGCCGCACCGCCGCTTAATGGCTCCGCCCCCAACTTTACGATTTAAAGGAAATCTGTCACTTTAAATCTGAAATCCCGTGCGGGCCCCAGTTCTCGCGATCTCCGAGGCCTCCTACATATTACCCACAATTCCCTATCCTTTCTCTCTGCTCCAGCGGTTCAAGATGGTGAGTGTGTTTTACCGGTGCAGTATCGGCGCCGAGTTGCAACTCTATCCGCTGCCATCCTTCTCCGGGCGCCGCCGCGCAGGGCTACTTTTTCCGCCCAGGGGTAGGGCAGCCCTACTGGGTCTGGCACGGAAGCATCGGGCTTTGCTGGAAGCTCCGGCGGCCGGGAGCGTGGTGCTCTGGTCTCCGTGCCGCCGGGTCTGGGGAGGAGAGTGGGGAGCGCGGCGTCGCCGTGTGGGCTCGCAGTGGACGGGACCGAGGCGCTCGAAGGCGAACAGTTTTTTGTCGAGGTCGCTGGCAAGGGCGGCCCCGAGCTGCCTGTTGTGTCACCTGAGGGGGCCTTGTCTGAGATTACGAAGAAACGAGTAGAGGCGGCCGCTTCACAAGGTTTTTTCTTTGTGTTCAGCCGAAAGGGAAGAAGGCCAAGGGGAAGAAGGTGGCCCCGGCCCCCGCCGTGGTGAAGAAGCAGGAGGCCAAGAAGGTAGTGAATCCTCTGTTTGAGAAAAGGCCGAAGAACTTCGGCATTGGTGAGTGCGAAGCGGGGAGCGCGGTCTGCCCAGGGCTCCCAAGGGTCGGCTTGTGTTCTGTAGGCTCTGGGAGGTCTGTGGTCGAGGCCGTCGGCCCTGCCGGCTCAGCAGCGGCGCCGTATACCCTGTACCGCCCGGGCTGCGGGTGTTTGTGTGCAGATGATGTGAGAGAATATTTGCTATCTGCGCGATGGTGATGACGCCCTAAACCACCAAGATCGCTGATGCACCAGCCCCGTTCAGAGTGGCGTCAACCACGCACTTGACAGCGTTCTGTGCCACGCTCAAGGTGCTGACCTTACTCCTCAGGGCAGGACATCCAGCCCAAGAGGGACCTCACCCGCTTTGTCAAATGGCCCCGCTACATCAGGTTGCAGCGGCAAAGAGCCATCCTCTACAAGCGGCTGAAAGTGCCTCCCGCCATTAATCAGTTCACCCAGGCCTTGGACCGCCAAACAGGTGAGGCTGTGTGGTAGGGACCAGCCTTTGGAAGGACAGGGGCATGGTTAATAGGATAATGAAGACAGTGTCATATAGCATCATTGACAGAGTTAATAGGATAATGATATGGGAAAGGGAGAGGGGATCTTTAGGTGGGTGGGTTTATTATGCAGAACAGGAGGGTGGCCTAACTGAAGAGATTGTGTCAGTGACATTAAATTTTTCTTTAAGGATTGTTTATTATGTTACTGTTATTATGTTATTCCAGGATAATGGTCTAGTATTTATATTACTATATTGAGGGTGTGGATTTGAACTTAAACTAAAGCCTAACCCAAAGTATCTTCGTAGCTACTCAGCTGCTTAAGCTGGCCCACAAGTACAGACCAGAGACTAAGCAAGAGAAGAAGCAGCGACTGCTGGCCCGGGCTGAGAAGAAAGCTGCGGGCAAAGGCGATGTCCCCACTAAGAGACCACCCGTCCTTAGAGCAGGTGAGTGGATGCCTCTGGCAGGTGGAGGGGGGGTGAACTGTGGGGCAGGCTGCTGCAATGATGTACAGATGTCTTCACCTGAAATCACTGTGGAGAGTAAAATCGAGCTTTTTAACACTGAGTCGCAGCTGGGCCTACCTGGTCACAACTACATTTTGTGACCAGAGCAGTGCTCATGCAGAGTGGCTATGTGTGTTCTAGGGGTTAACACAGTCACCACATTGGTGGAGAACAAGAAGGCTCAGCTGGTGGTGATTGCACATGATGTGGATCCCATTGAGGTACGTGTAGCACCTCTTTAGTACTGACTGCTGAACCCAGGGTCTCTGTCCTCTATTAACCTAGAGACCCTACCTAGAAAATAGAGTAGGCTTAATGCTGAGTCTGGCATGGGGCAGGTGACCAGGACAGTTCATTTGAGGACAGTACTGGTCAGGGATTTACTTCGGATGTGGCTCCTTGCAAGGGTGTGGATCTCTCACTGAATGACTTTGCCAAGTGCAAATACGCAAGCTTTCAAACCCTGAACATCACTTTTGGTCAGAATGTACTCCCCAGCTAACACTTTCTTACAGTTGGTTGTCTTCCTGCCTGCCCTATGTCGGAAGATGGGGGTCCCTTACTGCATTATCAAGGGGAAGGCCAGGCTGGGGCGTCTGGTCCATAGGAAGACCTGCACCACTGTGGCCTTCACGCAGGTTAACTCGTAAGTATGTGACCCCAGATTCCAGTTTGCCTAAAGCATCCCTCAGGTTTAGACTTTGCCAATGATGGTTAAGAATTTCTTCACCTGAATAAATCATGTGGTCACATTGTATCTGAGGCAAAAGGCCATTTTCAGCTAAAGATGAAGGCATTCCAGCCTTCCAGAAAGGGCACTAAGAGGTCACAACACCCCCTTTCTTACCCTTGCTTTGTTAGGGAAGACAAAGGAGCCCTAGCTAAGCTGGTGGAAGCCATCAGGACCAATTACAACGACAGATACGATGAGGTAAGAAGCTAGATGCCAAGATGCAGTTTTACACAAAGTACTGTCATTTTTTCCCCCCCAAACTGGCTCTTACCCTGTGGTAGCCAGATAGGAAAGTAACATGCTTTGAAAGCCTCCAAAAATGACAGGTCAAACTGACTGCCTCTTCTGTTTCAGATCCGCCGTCACTGGGGAGGCAACGTCCTGGGTCCGAAGTCAGTGGCTCGCATTGCCAAGCTGGAAAAGGCAAAGGCTAAAGAACTTGCCACTAAACTGGGCTAAACGTACACTGTTGAGTTTTCTGTACATAAAAATAATAAACATTCAAGCCAACATCTCTAGCATCTTTTGGGTTGAAAGTAAGTGGATTTGGGTTGTCAAGTAAAAAAAAATTTTTTTTTTTTTTTTTTTTTGAGACAGAGCCTCAAGCTGTCACCTTGGGTAGAGTGCAGTGGCATAGCTTACAGCAACCTATAACTCCTGGGCTCAAGTAATTCTGCCTCTGCCTCCCAAGTAGCTGGGATTACAGGCGCCTGCCACAACACCTGTTTTTTTGGTTGCGGCCATCATTGTTTGGTAGGCCTGGGCTGGATTTGAACCCACCTGCTCAGGTATATGTGGCTGGCACCTTGGCCACAGGTGCCAAGCCATCAAGTAAATTCTTAATCCAGGGGTAACATCTCCTATTCACAGGGTTCAGGAGTCTTCTAATAATGTAATGTACCTGTCAGGTTTGTTTTGGTGGGGGGAGGGGGGTCTAGCTCTGTCACCCAGGCTGGCAAAACATTTTGACCAAAATTCACTATAACCTTTAACTCAAGGGATTCTCAATCCAAAGTAGCTGTGATTAACAAGTGAACACCACCGTTTATTTTTGTAGAGCCAGTCAGGTTTGACTAAGCCACCTTAGAATTTTTGAGACTGGCTTTGAAACAAAACAGTCATCTCATGTGAGTCAGGAAGGTCAGGGCTTCATCAATGGTACAAGATCTGGTGTAAGATCAACCTGCTTTTCTCTGTTTAGCGACTTCCTAATTATCTGTGTACAGGGCCAAGTCATTATGTGCCAGGTGTCCGATGGAGAAATTTCTTGCACCACAGGTATGAGGTGGCTGCACAGAGTCCGTACCTTGGGTGGAAAGAAAAAAGAGCTAGGCTGGGCAGTGTTCTGAAGGGGTGGGAGGCAGAGGATAGCCAGACTCACCAGGTAAGAATGTACTGCAGGTGCTCATTCCTCAGGGTGACTCTAGTCTGCCCTCCAATGGGCCCTCCGGGAACTGTGCTCTCTGCAGAGACAGCAGACGGCTCAACCCAGTTCCCCAGCAGTGAGGGCTTTCACTTACCACCTGCCAGCCCTCTGTGTGGCCGCCTCTCCCCAGAACTTGCCATGCAGAATGTCTCTCTGCTATTGAGTTGTCACCTCCCAACCAACCCCCAAACAAGACAGTAAGGGCCCAAAAGTAACTGGGAAGTGCTTTAACGTTTCTGGGATGGTTGAGTCCAGTCACAACCTACGGAAATTGGCGTCAATGAAAATGGGGTCCGCGCCTGTCATCTTGGCCATGGCCTCCAGGTCTCGATAATGCCAGTGGTTCTTCTCTGGATTATTCTTGGGAACAAAGGGCTTCCTGGTTTCTGTCAGTCTCACCATCCCAACTAGGTCCACCTCTCCTTCAATCTATGAAGGAAAGTGTGAGACTGCTATGTGGAGACTGGATGACTCTGACAGCCCTTTTTGAAAAGGAAAATGCCTCTTACCTGGCCTTTCTGCCGGGTGTCAGGATTCACCTTCCTCCTGGGAACAAACCCTCTATTGACCAGGATTGTGGCTCTAGAATAGTTAAATGATGCTACTTCAGGTGGGGAAAGGTTCTTGAACAATGATTATCAAATGACAACTACAGCACGTGGTTTTTTTTTGTTTTTTTTTTAAATTGGAAACGAGTCTTCCTTCGTTGCCCTTGGTAGAGTGCCATGGTGCTGTTGCTCATAGCAACCTCAAATCTTGCCTCAGCCTTTCCTGAGTAGCTGAGACCACAGGCGCCTGCCATAATACCTGGCTATTTTTGGAGACGAGATCTCACTCTGGCTCAGGCTGGTCTTAAACCTGGGAGTTCTGGCAATCCACCTGCCTTGGCCTTCCAGAGTGATTACAGGTGTGACCGTGCCTGGCCTAGCACCAAGATTTTTTTTTTTTTGTAAGAGACAGTCTCACTTTATCGCCCTTGGTAGAGTGCCGTGGCATCACAGCTCACAGCAACCTCCAGATCTTGGGCTTGGGTAATTCTCTTGCCTCAGCCTCCCAAGTAGCTGGGACTACAGGCGCCTGCCACAACGCCTGACTATTTTTTTTGTTGCAGTTTGGCTGGGCTGGGTTTGAACCCACCACCCTCGGTATATGGGGCTGGTGCCCTACTCACTGAGCTAGATGCCACCCAGCACCAAGGTTTTTAAGATAGGACTGAGTCAGTGGGAACTGGACCTAGAGGGCTACACCTTGTGAGTCTTCAGCTTTTGAGCCCCATTGGTTGGTGAGAGCCTCCTGCCCTCCCCTTTATTTCCCAGCCTGATTTAGAGGTTTCTGGTAAATCCTCCCTTCTGCTTTCCTTTTTGCACCCCCGGGTCTGTGACTAAGCATCATGGCCAGAGTTCAGATGCCCACCTTGCCCTGAACCCCTGCCACAGCTGTCTCTAATCCAGGGCAGCCCCAGGAACCACCCTGGCACACTTTAGCCTGGTGGCAACACAGCATTCAGGGCCCCACCCTAGGCCTAAAACTCAGAGACCTGGACCTGTGGGTTAATGAATAAAAGCCCCGTGTATTTTCACTTGTGTGTTCATCCTCTAGTTTCCCAGTTAATATACGGGTGCTCTCATACCTGTTATTTCCTTTGCCTATAATGCTGTCCCATCTCCTAAAGATTTGGACCAAACAGCTCGCTGGGGAAACTGCCTCCCATTTAACTCCCTCTGGGGAAGGCTGAAATTCTTCTGCTGTCCCTCATGCTGCACCAGGCTATGTTTTTTTTGTTTTTTCTACTTTTTTTTGAGACAGTTTCATTCTGTTGCCCTGGGTAGAGTGCTGTGGTATTATAGCAACCTAAAACTCTTGGGCTCAAGCAATCCTCCCACCTCAGCCTCCCAAGTAGCTGGGACCACAGATGGCTGCCACAACACTTTGCTAATTTTTCTACTTTTAGTATAGAGAACAGCGTCTTGCTCTTGCTCAGACTAGGCTCTAACTCCTGAGCTCTAACTCCTGAGCTCAAACGATCCTCCCACCTTGGCCTCCCAGAGTGCTAGAATTACAGGCGTGAGCCACAGTGGCTGGCCCACCACAAGCATTTAATGGGTGGGCCATTGGGCAATTTCTCCAGAACTAAACACACATAAGTCAGTTAGGTGAGCTAAGAAGGTGGCTCACTTAGCGTCACAATTAGGAATTCCCCACTCTTCAAAGGACTGAACCTTTCTGGGTATCTTGGAGTCCCCAAGGTTTCACCCCTGGGGTTATAAAGAAAATTGTAATTAGTACACCTGATCGTACCACACCGTCCAAGGTGGCTCCCCATGTGGCTGACTCACCCCAGGTCATTGCAGTGGAAGGGAGTGATGACATAGGCCCCACTCTCAACTGAGGAGGAGATTCGGCCAGCCTCTCGAGCCTCCCGGGCAGGGTCTACCATGGTCCGGGGCATCATGTATAGCTCCTTGGAGTGGTCAAAATGCCCTCTGACTCTTACTGGCCTATACTCCAGCGCCTTCAGTTCCACTGGGCTGTACAGAGAAGAGTAGTGGCTCAGGAAGGTCTGACTGAAAAGTCCCGAGAGAGGCCACAAGTACAAAGTCCACTGGGACTGGATGGGTAACACAGGAAGGTGAAGGGCAGGCTCAGGAGTATGTGGGATTGGAGGGCATTCCCCTCTGAAGGGGGCTGTAGCCCCAGCCCTTTGATGCCATGTAGGAATGTGGATGTGCATTACCAGAATCCAGTTTTTCAAGAGCATTTAAAAATGTGGACTCCTATACAAATATTGAAATTAATAAAATATTTGAGCTAAAGCTATTTCTGCAAGCCAAATATAGCACATGGTTTGCTACCAAACGAAAAACCGTTGAATGTAACACTCTCTCTGGGACAGTGCTTTTGAATGAGCGGGAGAGGGCAGTAGATTGTTTGGGCCCTTTTCTAAATATTGCTCTCACATGGAGAATTATGTTGCCAGCCCTCTGCCATAGCTAAGAATCACCACAGTACAGGGTCATTGGTCCTGTGGGAGAATCCCTCAAATATAGTGAACTAAAAAAAAGGGTGACACCCAGGATCAAAAATAAGATTTTTCTACTAATGTCAGGGGACCTCAACATAGCTTCACAAAGTGAAGTGACTTTGACAAAGGTACTGTCAAGAGGGGCCAGCTGAAGACAGGCCCCACTGCGGATCTCAAATAAGATGAGGCCCAGGTGGGCAGCCACACTCACTCTGTTGGCAGAGGGATGGGCTCAGCCAGAACTCTAGACTCTAATTCTGCGATCAGTTTCAGCTTCCATTTCCGACGCTGGACCTATAGAAACAGAGCACAAGCCAGAGTAGATGACAGCAGGCTCCGGGATTCAAAGTCATCCAAGCCAAATGCCAATCTTTACCTGCCATGTCCCCAAGCCAAAGGCAGTCACAGGAATGAGAAGCAGAAACCACTGGAGAAAGGAGTCCTCTTCCACTTTTGTGGCAGGTGCTTCTGCTGCAGAACTGCCACATCTGCTTGGCCTCCAGGCCACTCCTGGAGAAAGTTTCAAAACATGGGGCAAGGGGTCTAAAGCCCTAGACCAAACAAAAGTTAGCAGCCACTTTCACAAGAAGACTCCACCAATATTGCCTGAGACATGGTACAGGAGTGAACAAACCAAAACCTGCTGCACGAAGCCAAACAGAAGACCCTGCCTGTGTCCAGCCCAGCTCCTAACCCTGCCCAGCATAGGGGCACATGGCATACACTCAGTAGATGTTTGAAGACTGAATAAACGAAATCTAGGGACTTGGCCACCAACCAGGACACAGGGTAACTCAGGTAACCAACTCATGCCTCTTTATTTGAGAATATGCTAAGATGTATTCTACTGCACTAAGACGCATGGTATTCACTCAGTCTATCATTTACTCATAAAGTATTTAAGCAGCTTAGGCAGGTACCGCTGGCTTTGTGCTATGCAGGGAAAGATGATATCAGCTCAGGGTAAGGCTCAGAGCTCCTACCAGCTTTTTTTCCTCGCTGCTCATCATGCACGCACCGATGAAGCAATGTACTTAAGGTCTGAGAGGGTGAGTCCTGCGAGCCGAAAGCAACACGGGCCGAGTGGCTGGAGCCAGGCTTACAGAATACCCTTCATTTGTGCCGGGCATCTACTCACAGCACAATATCCTTTACCGTGCACTGAAAGGAGACGTGTGACTACGGCAGCCAGACGCGCTTAACTCTGGATTTCCAGAGTCCTGCGTGTCCATCCCGGGCCGGCCACTCATCAGCTGGACTAGACGGCCTTGGACTACGGGAGAACAGCGCTCAGAGCAGCGCCCGGCGCACACCCGGGGCCATCAAAGGCACGTGAAGTGCAACGTCACTCCGCTACTCTCCGGGGAGCCTACGCCCAGCCGCGGCTTCACTTCAACCCCTCAACCCCGTCGCCGGGGCGGAAGGCAGGTGCTCTTCCCCAGCGCCAAGACCTAGGCCGGGCCCAGGTCTCCTCACCTGGGCGAGGGGGAACCCCAAGGACGCTCCTCCGGGCAGCGCGGGCCGGGGCCTGCGAGAGGGACAGGCTGGCTGGCTGAGTGCCCTCCCGTCCCCCTCCCGCGCCCGGCCCCCGCCCAGCCAGGCCCCGCGCTCACCGGTCCCGCGCACGCGAACCGCAGCCCCAGCCGCAGCGCCGCCGTCACCGCCATTGCTTCCGGGCCCCCGGGCGCTTCCGGGGCGCGGACACGTCTGCTTCCGGGGCGCCGCCGAGCCCCGCCCCCGACTCCGCGTGGTGGGAGCGGCGTCCGGGGAGCTGCTGGGCCATGAGCGAGCTTGAGGCCGACGTGCGGGCCTTCCTGCGCCAGCACCCGAGCCTGCGGCTACAGCCCGGCGCCCTCAAGGTCTGTGGCGAGGAGGGGACACGGGGTAGGGAGCGAGGGCGCGAGGGGGGAAGGGAGAGGGTGGGGAAAGGGCGGCCCCCGACCTCCTGTCAACGCGCAGGTGAGATGCTCGCTGACCGGACACGAGCTGCCCTGCCGCCTGCCCGAGCTCCAGGTCTACACCCGCGGCAAGAAGTACCAGCGGCTAATCCGCGCTTCCGCGGCCTTCGACTACGCCGAGTTTGAGCCGCACGTCGTGCCCAGCACCAAGAACCCGTAGGTGGCCACTGTGGGGCGGCGGAGTCAGGACACAGGACAGCTGTTCCCTGGGCCCCGCTGCCCCAGCCCCTCCAGGAGACTCAGGGGCGAACTCCAGAGCGCCCTCCTCCGGGAGACAGGGTAGAGGAGCTCTGGGATCTAGGCTGCAGCGACCTGCTGCAGTATGGGGCACACGAGGGACGTGTGATCCGGGACAGGGTCTCATCATTGCCTCGGAACGGACCTTTGGTTTAAGTGACAGTGTAGGGTGACGGTCATCTCAGCCTCGGTACTCGTGGCGAGTACTCCCACGCACTGAGCTTTGTCAGGCTGAGTGTACCACTCTGAGTTAAGTTATTTTGGAGCAATGTGTGAGCCTGGCTGTACCTATTTTTCAGGTAAACTCTTGAGCAGGCACAGTCAACCTAGGTCTGCAGCTCCTTGTAGAGTGGAATTGCTTGGGTAGCTTTAAAACTCCTGAAGCCCAGGCTACATATCCCCCTTGCCCTCCTTAGGGGGTGCTTCCTTGTCTGGGGGAGGGGCTTTCTAAGTGCTGTCACGCTCTGGTCTGGGTCCTTGCTGTGATTGTCCATACCAACCTAGGTCTCCCTGCCCTGTAGGCACCAGTTGTTTTGCAAACTCACCCTGCGGCACATTAATAAGTCCCCTGAGCACGTGCTAAGGCATACCCAGGGCCAGCGGTACCAGAGAGCTCTACGAAAATGTAAGTCCCTCCATCAGAGCACACAGGTACATGGGCAGTGTCCCTTGAAGGCAGAAGAGGTGTCTTAGTCATCTTTTAGTGCCACTTAGCTCCCAGCATGATGAAGAGAGGGACAGTGGCCCCTGATCTCTTGGAGCTTTCAGTGTAGACAGGCGCACAGCCAGAAGCAGGCGCAGGATCAATAGTATATTTTGACAAGTGTGGATGAAAGTGAAGGAGTCTGCAGGAAGGGCTTGAGGGAGCCACACGCTTCAGGCAGAGACCAGCGTCTGCAGAGTGCAGAGATCTCAGGCAAAAGGTGCTTGGCTGTGGGAGGCTCCGTGTGTGGGTGGACCAGACCACAGAGGCCCTTGCAGGCCATGGCCAGGAGCACGTGCAGGGGGGTCATTGAGACAGTCGAAATGGGGACTGGCTACAGAGTCACCCCAGAGAAGGTGGTGACTGGAAGGAGGAGCAGATCCAGAGGCGACAACTGCTTGGGGAAAAACCAGATTGGGACTGAGGGACAGAAGAAAGAAGTCCCCCATGCACCTCGTGTCCTTGGCCGAGAACTGGGAGTACACGAGGGCCTTGGTAAGGCAGGAGAGGGAGTCTGAAGAGCAAGTTTTGTGAGGGATTACAAGTTTGAGTTGTGTCGGGAAGGTGGGTATTGAGAACGTGAGCCCCATGCTCAGATGGCATGAATCCTTGCTCTGCAGAGATAGGTGAGCTCACCTGCCAGCATACAGAGGGGAGCCCAGAGAGAGGAGGCTGAGAACAGAGCAGTGACTGAGATTCGACAGCCTGGAGACCCCTGGCAACCTTGGCAAAGACACTTGAAGGGTGGTGTGGATGGAGCCGGCTGTGGAAGACAGAGGCTGGAGCCAGGGTACAGCTGGAAGGAGCCTTTTGAGTCAGGCAGGGGAGACATGGGAGGGTTTGAGGGAGGGGGATGTCCATCTTACCCCACTAGGGGGCAGATCCAGGTCAGTTTCAGATGTCCATACTTCTGTGCCCCAGGAAGACAAGTGGCCTGGTGGGAAAACCGGCACCTCACATAGGCCTCTAGACCAGCAGTTCTCAGCTTATGGGTCGGGATCTCTCTAGGGATGGAACGACCCTTTCACAGGGGTACTAAGACCCTTATTGCATATCAGATATTTACATTACGATTCCTAACAGTAGCAAAATTACAGTTATGAAGTAGCAATGAAAATAATTTTATGGTTGGGGGTCACCACAACATGAGGAACTAACTGTATTAAAGGGTCACAGCATTAGGAAGGTTGAGAACCACTGCTGTAGACACAAGGGCCCCACCTGGGGTTGCCCTTTCTCCAGTTTGTGTTTAGCTGCTTACGGGTGAGCAGGAAGGTGCTAGATTGGAGGAGGAGGTCCCACAAATGGGAGAGGGTTTGATGATGGACTGGTGGAGCCCAGATGGGACTAGGGGTGGTGAGGCCCCTTCAGGGCAGTGGTCTGGAGCCCACAACGTGGCCATGAGGGGACCTGCAAGCTCCAGTGCTGGTGAGGCTGCTGTGGCCATGGGAGTGGGTGCCAGAGGTAACAGTGACATCAGGGCCAGGGCCCAGCATGGCTTATCTAGCCCATGAGGAATGATGGTGGGACATCACTGCCTACACCAGAGGGAGCCATGCTGGGCTAGAGGGCACTCCCCAGGATCTCTGTAGTCCACGAGGGGACAGTAATGGTGACCCCAGTGAGAGCCTTCTCAACTTCCCCCTGCTAAGCCAAGGGCCAGTTAGCCACTACCACTGAGCCCCACAGTCCTGGACAAGTTCCCAGCTGTGCTGGGAGGACTTCAGTCTGCTGGAGACTTACTGAGGTACAGCCTGTCTTGGGCTTGCTCTGTGCCCTCCCAGCCACCACTTCCTGTAGTCCAGCTGGACAAGTAGCCACAGCCCAGTGGACAAGTGCCACTTTTTTTTTTTTTTTTTTTTTTTGATACAAGTCTCACTGTTATCCCCCTCAGTTGAGTGCCGTGGTGCCACAGCTCACAGCAACCTCAAACTCTTGGGCTGAAGCCATTCTCTTGCCTCAGCCTCCCAAGTAGCTGGGACTCCTGGCACCCGCCACAATGCCCAGTTATTTTTTGGTTGTAGTCGTCATTGTTTGGCTGGGTTTGAATCTGCCAGCTCTGGTGCATGTGGCTGGTGCCCTAGCTGCTGAGCTATAGGTGCTGAGCCAAGCACCATCTTCTTGCCCACACCCACAGCACAGCACAGCCCTCCAGGTTTGCTGGAGCCCAAGAAGGTGGGGCCTGGGGTACTGGGTGCATGCTGGCTTCTCTCTCAGATGAAGAGTGTCAGAAGCAAGGGCTGGAATTTGTCCCTGCCTGTCTGCTACACGGGAAGAGAAGAAGGAGGGAAGACCAGAGGGACGGAGAAGGGAGGCCACGCCCAAAAGAAGCCTTCTGGGAACCCACATCCAGTGATGAGGGGGGGACCCTGAGTGATGACAGCATGACAGACCTGTACCCACGTAAGTGGGACCAGCCCCATCGCCCTGTCCCCTCTGGCTCTGAGTTGCTGCCTCCCACCGGGTGTTCTCGGCACCTCTGCACAGAACCTTAAGCCGTGTCCTCTGGTCTTTGTAGCTGAGCTGTTCACAAGGACGGACCTGGGAGGGACTGAGAACAGGGATGGCACTGCTAACATTTTGACAGATGAAGAGGACGAGAAGCCAAGGCCCCCACGCGAGAAAGGTGCTGGCACCCACAAGGAGATGGAAGGGGCCCGGAAGCGTCGGAAGGTGAGCCATGACCTCTAGGCTGCTAGCCCAGCAGCAAGGATGGTTTTCAATTTCTTAAAAACAAAAAAATTGAACTTTTTCACGAAGTTCCCAACTAACATGTCCAGTAGAAGCCAAGCCAAGGCTGCTCAGTGGGGTGGTCGCATGTGCCACCCATTGCTTCCTCGTGGAAATTGGGTTCCTTGAACCAGGTCAGGGCCCTGCTGAGTGGAGGACCCTGTCCCCACCTCGAGCTGTGGCTGGCATGGACCCTAGAAGAGGGGACCTGATTACTGGGCATCACCTCTGCCTTTGTTCCCAGGCTGGGGGAGGTCAGGGTCGTCACTGCGGGTGACCAGGCACCCTGCTCTTCCACAGGGTGCTCATCCTGAAGCTGGGAGGGAACCCGGGGTGTTTCACACTAATGCCAGCCATCTTCTGGCTGGGGGAGCCCTGGGCTTGTGGAGCCCCTCCCCATGGGGTTAGAAAGGCTCCAGTAATCGGAATTTTCTGTTCATGCTACAGAAGCAGTCGGGCAACCTAAAAAAGAAGTTCAAGAATCATCACCGAAAACCTAAGAGCTTTGGCTCTTTTAAACAGTCAGGTTAATAAAAGGTGCTCAGAGAGCCTCAGCCCGTCCTCCTTGGGTGCACTTGTCTTCTGACCTACTGGCCATCTGTCTCAGGACATTGGCTGTCCCCCTATGGCAGGGCTGCTTGGCAGATAGTGGGGTCCTGTCAACCACAGCCCAGAAGCAGCAGGGACTCCGAGGGATGGGCCGTCACGGAAGCCTGAAGAATGACCTTGCCCACTGCAGCGTCCCAAGGAGAGCCCTGGCCAGCTCAGCAGGGCAACCCCATAGCATCACACTGCATACAACAAATGCCATTATTTATTTTGATGTATTTCCAAAATTCAGAACATTTTCAAACACAAATATAAAATACAGCATAAAATGAGATTTAGATCTGTTTCCCACATAAAGCAAAAAACTTCAAAATTGTTTTGCCAGAACCAATTGGTAGGTCACACGTTCCTCCTCCTGGCAAAGGCACCCATCCCAGGCGTTGGCCTGTTCAGGGCTGGGGAAACAGGCTCCACACAGGGTCCAGGAGCTGCTGGGGTTGACCTGGTTTCCACCACCTAACCAAACAGTGGCCACAGAGAAACAGACTTGGCAGTGTGATGTGACAGCCGTCACCCTGCATTAACAGGAGGTGGGTGTGGAGCAGGAGATGGCCCTGCCAAGTTTGAGACACTTGAGTTAGAAGCCACTCTGCACAGTAAGCATCCCAGTGACAAGGAAAAACAAACTCCTGTGTCCTGAAGCCTTTGCTCGATCTTATAAACACTAGGAGACAGACAGATGGGCCCTATAGGGGGATTTAGAAACATCTTGAGACAAGCTTGGCTGGGACACAAAGCACATTGAGGTGGTGCCCTCAGGGTATATGGGTTTGGGCGCAGGCTAGTAGGGATCCCAGCAGCACTGGTGGGCAGAAGTGGTCTTGCCTCTGTCCTACAGAGCCAGCAGGTGAGAGATGGGAGAACCTGGAGCCTGGTTGGGACAGCCATAGCCAGCCTGTCTCCATATGGATGTAGGGACCACAGAGATTCTGACTGCCCTAGCAGCATTCACGGTGCAGATGAACAGGGAACAACAAGCAATTAAACCCCCCAAAAAAGAGGAACACAGTATAAGGCAATGTTAGAAAACTTTAAATACAGGATCAAGATCAAATCAGTAAGGCATCACAAATTGTGAAAAGTAATTTTGGCTGCATTCAGCATAGCAAATGGACACGGTCTGAGCAGGCAATAACCTTGTGAAGGTGTGTGGAGCTGGCCCCAGGGCAAGTGCGGCTAGGGACAGGCCCCAGATGTCAGTGTGAGGTAACAGGGCTCCGGTGTGGAGGGTCCCAGCCAGGTTGTGCTGCCCTGGGCAGGTTCTGTCCTGCATGGCCTCCTCACTGCTGGACTCCAGGTGACCAGCAGCAGCTGCCCCAAGGGCTTCTCACTCCTCATCCCTGCCTCAAATCACTAAAAAGTTCGGGGTGTTGCCAGGCTAGAACTTGGCCATCAGAGCTGGTTTTCTAACTGATGAGCATCACCAGAAACCAGCTCCCGTGGCCCTCTACTGCTGCCTTGCTGTGGGACTGTGGCTCCTCAAATACTGTCACTGTTTCTATACAGGTGTTTAACTGTGTGTGGTACTTGGCTGAACCATCCAAAATAATTTAGTAGTTTGAGCTAAAAATGTAAACTTAAAAAGAGGGAGACTGATTTGAATGATACACAAATGTGTCTGCTCACAGTATAGCTTGAAGGCCTCTTCCCCCACCAAAAAAACCCTCAAAAGTAGGACTGAGAGGCCACAACCAGCCACACTGTTCACTCCAAAAGTCTGGGGGAAGGGACCAGCTGGCCAGCACATAGCAGTCAGGTGCCAGACTGCAGCTTCGGAGCAGATTCAGCATCTATTTCCAGGTGTCTCTGCAAATAAAGTTCTCCAAACATCTGCCTTTACCAAGGGAGGGGAGGGAAGAGAATACATAAAGGCTGGCAGTTTTGTTGAATCCACCCTGAACCAGTCCTCGATGGCCATAGGTCTGAGCCAGACAGGGCAGGTACTTGTTATTGTTACCACTCTTTCTTTTTCTCATCCATGGAGACACCCCCAGGGCCCAGGGCCACCACCAGGAGCAAGCCCCCGATCACTGACATTGTCTGGAAGAAGTCGTACTTCAGGAAGTCGTGCATAGGCTTATAGACTGGAATGGTCCAGAAGGCGTTGAAGTACACGTTGATGGCAAACAGCCAGACGACAAGTGTCAAAGCAGCCAGCTTGGTTTTAAAACCAATGGCCACTAAAATGATCAGAGCTGTGCCCACGATGTTCTGGACAATCTGCATGGGTCGAAAGATACGAAACTCAAAATAAATGTGAGAGAAAAAGAGATAAACACAAATGTTCCAACTGCTTCTTCTCACTAAAGTATCTGCACCAGGTTGACGCAGCTGCTGCTAAGAGATGGCAGGTGGAGACACAGGAGAGGCAGGACAGGTGGTAGGTAAAGCAACATCCCCGAAGCATGAAGGATTTGGGGAAGAGTCAAAGAAAGTCTCCAGCTATTACAAGCCACTTGCCCTCGATGAAGCTACAGCTAAATCCCCAGGTGCCTCTGGGCCCATGGGGCCATTTACACCAGAAACACCCTCCCCTCTCCTCATGGCACCAGGAGCCCTCCTGGGCACCTTACCTGGCCAGGGCTCTCAGCTCCTGGAGGACTCTGTGCCCTGACACCTGGCACATGGGAAGCACTGGACAAAGGTGGGAACAGCAAGGAAGGGACACAAGAGGTTGCACAGACTGCCTTGGCAACAGTGGGAGGACCAGAGCACAGGACACAGTACCCCAGTGGTCAGGGAGGGTCCAGGCTTAATTTGCTGGAAAGGCAGCTTCTTGGCATACAACAGAGACGACAGTCTTTGGATGTTTTAATGGGATCAGAGGAACTTGCTCCCTCTTAACAGTTCCCCAGGCTACATTAGCGCACAGCCAAGGCGCAATGGCAGGGTGGGGAGGTACCCGGTACTCACAGAGAAGAGGCTGAAGTCAAAGTGCAGCAGTGTCATGAACATCAGGACCAGCAGGACCCTGCCTCCCAGCTGCATGTACTGCTTGGGGGAGCTCTCTCGCATAGTGGGGACTCCCGCGAACATGCTCTTCCCTTCAGAACGGGACTCTGCCAGGAGCAGCAACAAGCCGCCTCCCAGGGCCAGGTTCCTGAGGATCAGAAACGGCAGCCAGAGCTCAGCAGGCATCTGTTCATCAGAGCAGATCCAGGGAGATCCTGGGGTGAGCCCAGGAAGGGTCTTCCCTTCCCCTTCTCCATACCAGCCCTCTGCTGACAGGCCAGCCAGTACAGGGGCCTGGCGCTGGCATTAAAATGATGTAAAATCTTTTTTTTTTTTTTTTGGAGACAGAGTCTCACTATGTCACCCTGGGAAGAATGCTGTGGCATCACAGCTCACAGCAACCTCTGACTCTTTGGCTTAAGCGATTCTCTTGCCTCAGCCTCCCAAGTACCTGAGACTACAGGTACCCGCCACAACGCCCGGCTATTTTTTATTGCAGTGTCATTGTTGTTTAGCTGGCCCAGGAAAGGTTTGAGCCCGCCACCTTCGGTGTATGTGGCTGGCACCGTAAACAATGTGCTACGGGCGCCGAGCCACCAATGTAAAATCTTACACAGCCCAGGAAATAAAGGAGTCTTTACAACTAACAGCAGTGGCACACACACAGGACCAAGCCCTCATCATGGCTTCACTGCTGGGCCAGTGGGGTCCCCACTGCTTCACTCTCACTTCTATTCCAGGGGCTCCAGACAGGGCACAGTGCTGCCCACGACAGAACCTGAGGCTCAGAAGCTCAGCTTAGACCCGAGGAAGCTGACTCCAACCAGCAGCTACAGAGCTTCGGGATGCAGACTCAGGATTCCTTAACTGAAGTGCCTGGGACCAAGCATTTCAGAATTGTTTGGATTTTGGAATATTTACCAGCTGAGCATCCCAGATCTGAACACCCAAACTGGGAAATGCTTCAACAAGCACTTCCTCTGAGTGACATGATGGCACTCAAAAATCTTCAGATTTTAGAGCATTTCAGATTCTGGGGTTTTAGATTTGGGATGCTCAACCTGCATGAGAAGAAAAAACTAAAATAACCAGCCAAAGCACACCTCATCATCAACATACCTCATCAGAAACTTCACATCCCATAAAATGCTGTAGGCAATCGTCTGTGGGGGACGAAGAAGAGACATGAGTCTCAGCATTTTCCAGTCCACAAAGTTAGTAACAGCATTAGCAGGTTTTCCAGCACAACAGGGAATATAAAACACACAAAAACCATTTTAGGACCCTGAGGCTCCGAGTTCAGATATTTGGTTCAGTATTTCTCAGAGTGTGGTGACAGGCCCTTGGTCCTTTTAAACAACCAGTTGTCTGTTTAGTCAACAGAGTTGTGCCCATGATGCTCCAGAGAACCAGGTGACTGAGACACTGACCTGGACTAAAATACCCTATTTTCAGCATTTCTTCTGAGTGGCCAGGTTTGCACTTCATGAAGTGATAGTGCCCTGGCTACAGCTCGTGATGTCCCTTGTCACAGGAATCTCAGGAACATGGCAAAAGATGGGCCAGTATCCAGAGATGCCACTTGTGAGGGAACCATCCTCCACGGCCCTGCAGGGCTGTCTGGTTCTCTTGAGCTTGCTCTGAGCAAACCCCAATGATTTCCCCAGAAGAGAAAAGGAGGAACAGGCAGTCAGAGACACCCACAGGGTAAATGATGCTGACCCCTCAAAAATGGCTCTCCAGGAGCTCTGCTCCACCAGAACAAATGAGAGTTGAGACCCTGCAGTGCACCGCTCATCCCTGCAGTGCTGTGATCCCAACATGAGACCCTCCTGTACCCCCATGTACCTGCAGAGCTATGATTCCAAACAGCCCGAAGCAGGCGTACTGCACAAAGTTCCTGCTCAACACCAGGACACAGCCAGCTGGAGAGGAGAAGAGCCAGGGTTAGGGGCTCCAGGCCGGTCCCGGATGAGAAGACACCATCCTGGCACACTGCCACCTCGCCTGGCCCTCTAGTCTAGCTGCAGCCAAACCACCTACCCAAGCGAAAAGCAACTTCTGGGAAAAGTAATGATAGGCGAGAACATGTGATGAGCTAACTGGACTTCACCAATCAAACCTCAAGTCTGGAAGGCAGCTCCCTTGCAAGTGACTGCCCTACTGTGGGGAGCTCCAGAACAGTCAAGTCCCTTTCTTAACCCCCAAAGCACGAGGGAGGGCAGAAGAGGTCCCGAGGAGCTTCCATCTGGCCAGTGCCATCTGTCCTCCATTTACCTACATCCCACCAGCCTCAGCTTCTCTTAGGCCCTCCCCAACAACCCAGCCCCTCTGTGCCCAGCTCTGGGGCTTGGACAGGTGCTACTTCATAAGCCCTAAAGCAATGAGCCAGGACTGCAGGAAGAGCATCCACATGAATGCTCGAGAACTGAACCCGGGCCTGGCATGCCAAGCTGGAGGTGAGGGAGAGCCTCCTGTTCACACGCACTCAGCTGTCCGAGCAGATTGAGGAACACGAAAGAGGAGGCCAGCAGGTAGCCGCAGCTCCAGGTGCTGTCGATGTAGTCGCGCTGCTCGCTCCACTGGAACCACATGCGGATGCCGTCCTCCAGGAAGGTGCTGATCAGGCAGAGGCGTGCCACGTGCGGCAGGTACTGCTTCGTGACTCGGAGGAACTGCAGGGCCACAGAAACCGGGGGTGAGGGCGCTGTGGCGGGGGTCACAGACCCAGTCAGGCACCACCTCTGGCCCGGCGTGCGTGGAGACAGGGCACTAAGGACAAGAAGGTGCTGCAGAAGGGAGGGCTCTCGTCAGACCCAGGGCAGCCCCCAAGCACCACCCTGTAAGTCTGCACACAGGCGACAACCCAAGCATTGGTCCCAGAGATAAACGACCCGGCACCAGGCCCACGTGGCATGGGCCTCCTTTCACTGTGTCCCACTCCAATGGTGGCAGCTACAGTCACCAGGGGTGGAACTGCCACAAGACACACAGCTGCTCTTTTCAAGAAAAGCAGAAACAAGTTAAATCACAGAATGACTTCTGAAAAGGCCCCTAAAGGTCTCTGGTCCAGTTTCTCCACCTCAGCACTGGT
Organism: Loris lydekkerianus; assembly: GCA_963574355.1. NCBI lineage: Eukaryota > Metazoa > Chordata > Mammalia > Primates > Lorisidae > Loris > Loris lydekkerianus. Next base: position 76,420 of record CAUYPK010037649.1, on the reverse strand, counting down.
GGCTCTGGGCTGGCCTTCTGTGTGTGGCTATCCCTGGCACTGCAAGTGTGGAGCCACATGCCTGGCCTCTGCCCACTGGCTGTAGTAGAGTGGCAGCCCCTGTTGTGGCACCACAGTGCCACCCACCATCGCCACACATCCCCACTGCTGTAGCACAACCCCTTGTGCTACAAAGGGGCAAACTAAGTCTGGGAGGAAGGGGTCCCTGGACTGCTCTGATGGCATGATGCTGTGACTTGACCCTAGCCTGTTGGTCACACACAGGGAAGGGCGACGTCTGAACTCCAGGCTTCCCAGTGCCACCCTGAATCCTCCAGACAGAACCAGGTTCAGGGGCCTGGAGGGCCTCAAGGTTAGGCAAAGAATAAGCTTGCACTTGTATAGTTATCCAAAGTCTTCAGGCTAGCAGGGAAAAGCCCTAGGCTCTGAAGAGCACTCAGTACCGTCACAACTAAAGCTAACATGTCCCAGCCTCGACATGCCTCAGCACCCCAGGATGTGTGATAATTTTTTTTTTTTTAAACTGTTTTTTTTTTTTTTTCATGTGGATAGCTCAAGAGAAGTAGAAATAATCAGTAGCCTTTGTTCAATGTTATTTTAAAAAAAGAAAAAAAAAAAAACCCCACAGAACAGAAACCTAAGTCTGTCACAGGATCCTGGTTGGAAGATAACATTATTTTTATGGATGAGAAACACAGTGCTAGAGAGTGAAGAAGAAATGGTAGTTTAGGAGACCTATTTCCTAAAGTGATCTGGAGGAGGTGTCACAGTGCTAGATATAGGGTGATGGGACAGTGATCACACCCCAGGGCCTTGAAACGGATCTTGCTGTCACACAATGCTGGTAACAGAGAGTGGGACAACGAAAAGTAGTCAAGACGCCAACCAACATTCTTGGCTCGAGCATTCATCATGTAAGTCCAAAAGGTATAGGCATAGGCTGTGTTGGGCTAGAGGTGCCGAAAGCTGTCAGCCAGTGGCCCAGCTTGCAGCAACTCCGCAAAGCCTTGGCGCTCTTGTGGGGTGAAGCCAGCGTTCTTTTTGTTTTCCTTGGGGTTGCGAAGGTCAATTTCTTCATGAGCCACATTGAGATCTCCACAAAGCACAAGGGGCTTTTGGGAAGTCAAGCCCTTCAAGAACTTGCGGAAGGCTTCATCCCAGCGCTGCCTGCACTCCAGTTGCACCAGCCCACGGCCTGCATTAGGCACATAGGCTATTACCAGCACAAACTTGTCAAACTCAGCCACAATCACTCGTCCTTCCTGATCATGTTCTTCCTCACCAATGTCATAAGAAACTTTGAGTGGGCACTGGTGGGAAAGTAGGCCCACACCACTGTACCCTTCCTTGTCTGAAGGAACTGACCAGTACTGATGGGATAGTCCAGGCAGCTCTTGAAGTTCAGTGGATAGTTTGTTCTCAGAACATTTGGTCTCTTGGAGGCACAGGGTATCTGGGGCTTCTTCCTTTACCCAATCTAATCCTTTCTTCTTAATCCAGGCCCGAAGTCCATCCACATTCCAAGAGCAAATCTTGAGTGTGGCAGATTTGCCCCTGGGTGAGGTTTTCTTATCTGGTGGGTCCTCATATAGGACAGGGCCCTCTCCTGCTGCTGCTTTTTCGTTTTTCTTTGCTCCCGTCTTACTCGTCTTGGGCTCTGGCTCACTCATCAAATTAGAAACACCCAACACAGCTTGTAGGGAAGGGACTCATTTCAATCTCTTACCCGTTTGGGGTCTTCCCCATCTCCTGCCCCTGCTTCGGCATCCCTGCCCTTGAACACCTACACCACGCTGCCCACCAAAGCAGTATTTTATCACGTCCCTACAAACACAAATCATGAAACCAGCTACGGCTGAGAAGATGACTCCTCCTTAGGGTGTCCCCGACCCAGGTCCTGCCTTTCAAAGCATGTTATCTCTGAATCCTTCACCCGCCTCTAGGATGTGTGATAATTTTAAGATATGGAACCGGGGCCGCACATGGTGGTGGATGCCTGTGATCCCAGCTACGTAGGAGGCTGAGGTGGGAGGATGGCTTGAGCCCAGCCTGGACAACAGGGTGAGACTCCATCTCTAAAAAGAAATATGAGGCTCAGTGCCGGTACCTCAAGTGGCTAAGGCGCGAGCCAAATACACCAGAGCTGGCAGGTTCGAATCCCACCTAGACGTGGCAAACAACGATGACAACTACAACAACAACAACAAAAATAGCAGGGCTTTGTGGCGGGCTCCTGTAGTCCCAGCTACATGGGAGGCTAAGGCAAGAGAATGTCTTAAGCCCAGGAGTTGGAGGTTGCTGTGAGCTATGATGCCACAACAGTCTACCCAGGGCGACAGCTTGAGGCTCTGTCTCAAAAAATAAATAAATAAATAAATAAATAAATAAATAAAATAAAAAGAAACATGAAATTGGTATGACTAATGGCTAGAAAGCACTGTGATTTTTATTGTTGTTTTTTAAAGCCTGTGTAACCCAAAGCAAAAAACACACTAGAGTCGGAGCAACACTGAGAGACCCCATCGACCAAAGAAAACAGAAAAACTAGCCAGGGCTTGGCACCCCTAGCACAGTGGTTACGGCACCAGCCACATACACCGAGGCTGGTGGGTTCAAACCTGGCCAGGGCCAACTAAACAACAATGACAACTGCAACAAAAAATAGCAGAGTGTTGTGGCAGGTGCCTATAGTCCCAGCTACTTGGGAGACTAAAGCAAGAGAATTGCTTAAGCTCAAGAGTTAGAGGTTGCTGTGAGCTGTGATGCCATGGCAAATGAGACTGTCTCAAAAAAACAAACAAACAAAAAAAAAGGCAGTGCCTGTGGCTCAGTAAGTAGGGCATCGGCCCCATATATTAATACCAAGGGTAACAGGTCTGAGCCTGGCCAAACTGCAACAAAAAAATAGCTGGGCGTTGTGGCGGGCGCCTGTAGTCCCAGCTACTCAGGAGGCTGAGGCAGGAGGATTGCCTAAGCCCAAGAGCTGGAGGTTGCTGTGAGCTGTGATGCCATAGCACTCTACTGAGAGTGACAAGTGAGACTGTCTCAAAAAAAAAAAAAAGAAAGAAAAGAAAAACTAGCTGGGTGTTGTGGTGCCCACTTGTAGTCCCAGGTACTTGGAGACTGAGGCAGGAGGACTACTTGAGCCTGTGAATTTGAGGTTGTAGTGAGCTATGATGATGGACAACTGTTTCAACAAAAATGTGTATAAAATAACTCTCAAAGGTCAAAGGGATAAATACATTTATGACTTCCTTCTCTCCCTTCCAAGTGGTGTCATTTATGATGGCTAGATTAGGAGACCAACATGCACTGCTGAATGCCAGGTACAAATGTCACGCGGGTACACCCCGTCCCCATCTCTCTCATCACCATTCACGACTGGCACAAAGTGGAAGAAATACTGCGATAACGTGGCAGGTCCTCAGGAGAAAGATCAGGGACCCACCCACCGGAGTGACATGTCAAGAGGCCAGGTCTAAAGGGCACCCTTGAGTCTGACCCCACCATGGGACAGGTGAGCTGGTGTTGGCCACACAGGCCCTCCTAGTGACGACTGACCTACCTGGGGAGTAAGTGACAGACAGCGCACCTCCCTGTTTAGCACTTGCTGGTTCAGAGTCCCAGATGCTGCTGGAGCACCTGTCTCAGCTATCGGGCACCTGGTGGGAGGTTCAGATCCCCTTCAGCCTGTCAGTGGGGCCCTGGCCTGGTCACTTGAGCTCCCAGAGGACAGGGAACAGAGCTCACAAAGCCCGGTGGCCATTCTTCTCCTAGCCACTGAGCCTACTCCCCACTGAGCCTACTCAGTGCCTGACCCTTACTGAAGTGATGGCAGAAACTGCAGACAGACACCCCAAAAATCAACCCAGCAGGTCTGGAGAAGGAAGCAGAGGCTGAGTCCTGAGGCCTTTCCCCCCTTCCAACCCATACCAACCAGCGAGGGCAACGTACGGCCGTGCACAGGCCATGTCATTTCTCTGGGGTCTCCGCTATCCTACACAGAGTGAAGACAGCTGGATGAATGGTTGCTAAGATCTGTTCCAACGTTAATAGTCTAAACTCAGCAGAGGAGGAGAAAAGGAGAAAGAACTTTTTGTAAAAAAGAGGTCCAAATGCATCCATGTAAATTTGAGAGGCCAGGCGGAGAACAGACAAGACACGAGTGTGTGTAGTGTGAGCACACCGCGCCATGCCAGGAGGCAGGAGACAGCAGACACCACACAGTCTACATCTGCCCGGATGGTTTCACAAGGAGGAAGAGAGGAGAGACCACCACCTCTGCTCCCAGTTCAGCATGGCTCTAATGTGGCAACCTTCACATCAGGGTCCCAAGGAGTCTGGCAATGACACAGGCCTTCACCTCCTCTAAATCTGGGAAAAAGCAGAAAAGTAACCCCGGAAGGAAGAGCTCTACAGCAGCTCTCTTCAGGAGACTGGAGCGGAGAGACTCCAAAGGGGACAGTATGAACCCTGAAGGTAACAGAGATAAACTGAAACCCAGACATCTGCGGTGTTCTGACTTGCTCCCAGAAGCAGGCTGTCAGCCACTTGCTGAACCCAAGACGTCCAAACAAGCCCCAGCCCTTGGGCGGTGGTCTAACCTTCCCTCAGCACCCAACTGCCAACCACGAGGCTAAGGTAGTGTCTAAAATCTTCCTTGATGAGGCGGCTACTCTTAATTTGAGTGTCTGGATCAAAAAGATTAAAGAGCAAAAAAATAACAAGGTGAAATAGGCAGGCAATTCATACCTCCCTGCCCTGGCAGGCCTAGCCAGGAGATGGAGGCAGCTCTTTGCTTTGGGAGAAAAAGTACAAAGATTCAGTCCTGCTCCACTCAACACACAGCATCCTAGGCCGCTCTGGTTTCAAAGGGAGGCCAGCACGGCTCAGGCAGAAGGCTGACCATTCTTTAGTCCTTTAAATCAGCCACCACCTGAGGGGCAATTTGTTTGGAATGAATTTGAAAGAAAAACCACGATTAAGGACAAGACCCGACCCAGTGTGAACCTATCTTCGACACACATGTGGGTTGCAACTGTGCAGACCTGGCCACTGGAGCCACATTATGTTGCTCTAGAAAGAATCTCCTCAGCATGGCAGGGACAATCTCACAACTTAGGCAGTGTGGGCAGCACCAAGGGACTGTAGTACATGGGCCACTGCAGGTGGTCAGACCGCAGCCAATGGGTCACAGGCCAGTACTGCCTGCTGCCCAGGTAAACACTGTAAGCACTAAAACCCGTGACTGTCCCCTCATCAGAGAACCAAGGCAGCAGGGCCAGAGGTGGACACTGACCTGGACAGCTTGTGGGAAGGGATGACACAGGCAGATCACTTTTGAGACGTCTCATCGGGACTCTCTGAGAACCCAGTGAGATGCGGTTCAGAAACACAGATGACATCCACATAAAGAAATGTGGAAAGCTGAAATTTACCTAAAAGGGCTATTATTTTAGAGTGTTGTAGGGGATTTTTGAAGGCTAATTATACCCAGGCTGAGAGATGACTCTGGGCATCCACTCCCATACCACACAGAAAACCCACTTTCTCTTCACATTCAGGACAAGAAGGAATTGAGCAAAGCAGCCTGCAACTGTTGATAAATGAGAACTGTGAGAAAAAGGGAGGTCAGATTTCCTTGCTCACCAAGTACCGGGACTTCCCTTGTCAAGGGCCAACTGAAGTCCACAAACCCCAGGGATGAGGACTACGGCCAAGTGACTCCCTTACACCAGCTGAGTCAGGGCTGCCACAAGAGTTTGGTGACTCACTGAAACTTCCAGCAAGTCTCCTTCTAAGTGCTGCACCCTGAGGGGCAGGAGGTGTCACCTGTCATTGGCCCTATGCTGAAGAAGATAGCCTCACTTTACAAAAAACCTACATGTGATAAAAAGCCCAATCCTAGGAAAGGCTCCACCAAGGATGGCTGTGCCCCATCTTCTGGGAGGAGCTTCACTGGCCACACTCTACTCTCCCCAACTTCTCCACCCCAAACCCTGTTAAGATCAGCACGTGCAGGGAAAGGTGAGTCTATACCTCCTGGTCTTCTCTCCACACTCCTTTGTGGTGGGAAGAGGAAGTCTTTTGTAGGGTACCACAGAGCCCACCAGACCACCACCCACATGATGACACTCACCAAGAGCCTCCCAGCGCCTGTGTACCATACGTGGGGTTCAGGTGTCCTCCTCAGGACCACCACACTACCCAATTTCAACTAAGGCCAGGTCCCAAGACTAGCTGTGCCACCCTGGAGAGTCAAGCCCCATGCAGCTTTTCTGTCACCCTAGTGATGAGCCAATCAGGCAGAACCCATTAAGTGTAATATTCTCATTTACATGTGTGAACGTGTTTTGAAGCTACATTCTGCAGAGTCAAATGTGCAGGGAGCAGCAGCTGCCTGCGTGGACATTGTTTTGGATTGCTGAGTTTATTAGAGTTTCTAGTCCCTTCCCACTGCTTCCCAGAGCCCAGCTCCTGCAATAGAGCACGTTTCAGCAGTTTCTTCAGACTCTGGCTTCCTGGGAGCAAGAGGACACTATCCGTGGCTGCCAGGGCAGGGAGCTTGATGCCAGAGGCAGAGAGACAGCAAGGCAGCTGGGGAGAGCCTGCCAGCAGAAACCAACCAGACTGCTCTGCCCATGGGTCGGCCTCTGCAGACTGAAAGGTGGCAAGGAGCTCAGCCTTTGGGGTAACCAGGTGAGGACTAATTCCAGCCCCACCACCAGACAGTGTAGCCCTTGGCAACCCTCCCTTTGCCCATCAGAAAACAGGGACACTACGGCTGAGCTCCTGAAGTCAAAAGGGTCACACAGGTCACCCTTGCATACACCAGGTGCATCAAAAATAAGGCCCAGCTAAAGGTTCAGTATTATGGTCATAATTATAAGAGGACATTTGGAAGTGGCAGATAAAGCTTTTTAGAGGTCTCTCTCAGCAGCCCAGACTTTCAGGTCAAATCCTGACACTTCATTTTTGCTTTTGCTTTCTGAAGACAAGATTAGAACAAATGCATGTGTCACGTTATCTGATCAGTGACTTCCATGATTATTTTCCATTGTCTTTTCATGTAAAAGCCCACATTCTCCGCCCTTTATTATTGGAAGCTTTATTTTTAAATACAATGTGCATTAAGGTCAAAAAGAATAGCAGCACCACCCCCAACATGGTCAGACTTTGTCCACAGGAAGCCACATTTTGTTTTGCATACTTTGCTTCGCACCTGTTACCTGCCTATAGCAGAAGAGGGTCCTGATCTGGGCTGTGAGAGCATGAGAGTCACTGCCCACAAGAGGTACAGAGGCTCCTGCTGACATACTCTGCACCCCTGAGGCAGACTCTAACCAGGGGGGGGGTCGTGCTCTGACAGAGTGGCCTTGACCCACTCTCCTGTTTGCTTCCACCACACTGCAGATTCTCCCCTCAACCTGTGCCCAAAGGGGAACACCAGGCACTGGAAGCTGCTATGCAGGGCCTCGCTTTCCCTCAGCAACCTGGTCAAGGTCAGCCCGTGTCCCCCACAAGGGCCCACTTTTTTTGTCAAAAACATAATGAAACATGCAGAGTAGAAGAAGAAAAAAGGATTCTGTGAGGAGATTCAGAACTTTTTTCAGCAGGAGAGTGTGTTATCTGAGAGCTGGCAGCAGCTTGATTGGAGACATTTTATCTAGATTTGGTTATGAAATTCAATTGCAAAACCGGGCTTTTGCAGAGTGAGTGTTCGTACTTCCCCCGGCTAAAGGAGCCATCTTCTGAGGGAGTTGTTACTTGGGGAAATAAAATTGGGTCACTAAAAATTATGTCAATGAAAACTGACAAGCAAAAAAGGCCTACTTGGTTCCAGAGAGCTTATTGTGTTTGTGAGGAATGCAGTTTTTAAAGTGTGCCTTTGAATACAAAATCATGACCTTAGGAAAAAAACTGCTTCAACTTGATATACTTTTTACCCCAAAATTGATTTAAAATATCAGCTCAAAGGGCAAGTGCAGTAAGAACTCAATAATGACAATACACTAGGAAAGATTATCACCCCTCAAGAGGGGCAACATAAAAGCTCATTGACCAATCAGAAAACGCTCTCTTACTTTTTTAGAAACACACACAGTCACAAGCCTTCCACTACACTAAGTCTAGGCCTTCGAGTTTGCTGACTCAGTACCACCCCCAGAAAAATTGACAATTTAACTGTCCCTACTTCAAACTCTGGCAAAGCCACAAACACATTAAGTAAACTAAACCAAGGAACGAATGGCAAGTCGGCCAGATGAGGATCTGCCTGCGGGGACAGGCTGTTAATTTGTAGACTTAACGGGATGCTTTTGGAAGTAAAAGGCATACACCTAAATAACCACCATGGCCTTCTTTCTGCCAAACTTAATTAAAAAAGAAGGGGAAACTCTGTCCTCTTACCATTTCAGATTTCTTCCTGCCCACCTAGTCTCCGAATGCTTTCAACAGTCACTCAACAGCCTGTTCCAGGGCTTCCCTGTTGCTCAGAATGCCACCTGTACACTTCAGGGAGGAAAAGAACCCGGAGATAGGCTTCCCCTCCTCCCAGGCCAGTGTACAGACACCCTTTACATTCGGCCCCAGGGCAGAGTCCAAACCGGGAGGAAAAGATGCAGAAAGGGTCAAGGGGCCCCGCGAGTCCCGCACAGCTGGGGAACAGAAAGAAAAACACAGAGCCGTGGCTTCCTGTATGGAGGTACAGCTCACGGCGCCCCCTTTCCTCCGGGAGGACCCCCGGCCGCCAGTCCGACAACGCGCCCCTGCCCGCCCCCTCAGGCCGCCCACCAGAAGACCCAAACCCAACAGTTCCCACGTAGACTCGGGCCGGGGGCTCGGGAGGAAACCACTCCCAGCTCCCACCTTCCAGCACCGCCCGGGCTAAGCTGGGCAAGACGGGGCCCGAGAAGGCGCTCGCCGAGGAGGGGAGGCAGGGCCCGGAGGCCGGGCGGGGGGCTGGTGCCGGGCCGGCCGGCGAGCCCCGAGAGCGGAGGCCTCCCGTGGGACGGCAGAGGGCTCGGGTCGCGCTGCCGGCCGGAGCCCTACTGCGGCCTTCAGGGTGGTCCCCGCCGGCCCGGCGGCCTGGGCCGGGGGGGCCGGGCCTCAGGGCCAATCGGGCCGTGGCAGGGGCCCGGGGGCGGGGGCCAGAGGGCCGCACCTGGTCGGCGAAGTCCTCGGCCGTGCCCATCAGGTCGTTCTGGCCCATGGCGGCGGCAGCGGGAGGCTGAGCTCGGCTCGCTCGCTCGCTCGCTCGGCGCTCAGCCTGTAAGCGCCCGGCCCGCTGCGGCCTCCACAGGAAGTGCCAGCGGCCGGCCTCACTCCGCGTCGGCGGCGGCTCCGGCGGGTGCCACGTAGGCCAAGCCTTAAAGGGGCCGCAAGCCTCCGGGCCCGCCCCGGCCCCTCTTAAAGGGATCGCGCGCCTCCTGCAACCGCGCTCGAGGCCCCGCCCAGCCCCGCCCAGCCCAGCCCTCTTGAGACTCCGCCCCCCACGAGCCAGTCCTATCGGCTAGTCCCCATCAGGCGTCGAGCTGTCCCTTTAAGGTGGCGGGGCTTGAGGGCAGTAGGAGGGATGCACGGGAGCTGCGGCCACGCCGTTCGGGCCGGGAGTGTGCGCGGGCGCGGCGGACACGCGCGAGTGGGATATCGTGCGGGGCAGGGTGGGTGCGCGCCCGGTGCGGCCTCCACTGAGCATGCTCAGGTGGGGTCCGCTCGCGGTTCTCACCGGCAGCACCCAGCGCGGGGGGGCGGGCGAGTCGGTGTCTGAGCCAGCGACCATGGAAAAGTACGAGGTGCGCCCCTCGGGGAGGGCTAACGGTCACGGCCCCGGGCCGGCGGCAGCCTTTAGCTTGCGCGTTGACCCCGAGCCTCGAAAGGGGCCCTCCTGGGTGCCCTTCGCGTCTCTGGGCCTCAGTTTCCCCTCTCTGAGACGAGTAGACTCTGCATGCCTGGCCGGGTGCCGGAGGGTGTTGGACCGTTCCTGGACCCGGAAAATTCACAAAATCAGAAGAAAAGCTTGCAGAAAGAAATGAGCGAATGTTTCATTAAATGGTTCTATACTTAGTATGTTAGTTTTATTAAATGTTAGGTTCAGTATTTGTAAAAATTTTATTAAGTTGGAAACAGCTTGTAGGTTAAATTTTTCTCGCTTTGGGAGAATTCTCTTTGTGTGAGAGGAGGCCGGCTCATAGCCCGAGGATTTTTAAAGTAAGTTACTTTTTTTTTTTTTTTTTTTTTTAAGACAGAGTCTCACTTGTCGCCCTCAGTAGAGTGCTTGATGTCACAGCTCACAGCAACCTCCAACTCCTGGGCTTGGCGATTCTTCTGAGTAGCTGGGACTACAGGGGCCACCCTAACGCCTGGCTGGGGCGGGGTTTGAACTTGCCCACCCTTGGTATACGGGGCCAGGGCCCTACCCACTGATCCACTCCATTAAGATACAGGTTTGGGGCGGCGCCTTAGCTCAAGAAGTAGGGCATCGGCCCCATATACCAGAGGTGGCGGGTTCAAACTTGGCTCCTGCCAAAATGCTGCAAAAAAAAGATACAGGTTTAGTTTAATTTCCTGCCTCAGTGGGCCTAGGCCTGAGCAATTTTTTTTTTTTTTTTGAGATATAGTCTTGCTCTTTCACCCAGGCTACGGTGTTGTGGCATCAGCCTTGCTCACAGCAACCTCAAACTTAGGGCTTGAGTGATCCTTCTGCCTCAGCCTCCCAAGTAGCTGGGACTACAGATGTCCGCCACAGTACCCAGCTCATTTTTCTTTTTTTGAGACAGAGCCTCAAGCTGCTGCCCTGGGTAGAGTGCCATGGCGTCATAGCTCACAGCAACCTCCAACTTGGACTCAAGCTATCCTCTTGGCTCAGTTTTTTTATTTTTAGTAGAGACAGGGTCTTGCTTTTGCTGGAGCTGGTCTCAAACTCATGAGCTCAAGCAATCCACTTGCTTCGACCTCCCAGAGTGCTAGGATTACAGGCTTGAGCCACCATACCCGGCCGCCCAGCTAGTTTATTTTTTGTAGAGACAGGGCCTACCTCTTGCTCAGGCTGGTCTCAAACTCCTGAGCTGGAGGGATCCTCCCACCCTGGCCTCCAAGAGTGCTGGGATTACAGGTGTGAGCCATCATGTGCTTAGGCCCAGCTGGCCAAGCATTCTTATACCAGCCCTGCTTTCAGGTCCCTGTAGCTAGGGCTGCTCTGGGCATTGTCCCCATTATTCCATGGGCAGGATTCAGGCTGCCCAAAGGAGCCAGATTACAGAATCCTCAGGCCTTTGTGGACTCCCAGAACCCCTGGGCTGGGAATTCCATCCCCATAATCCTCTGCTTCCTGCCCCCTTGCATCCTTGATCAGCTTTGGCATCCAGCAGTCCCTGGCTCACCCCACCCTGCCTCCCTGGGCCTCTGTTCACAGAGTTCTGACATGCTGACCATGCCTCTGCAGGTTTGGCTCTAGTCTCAGGCTCTGGAGTCGTACTCCAATGTTATCCAGTCCAGGTGGTCCTTTTGCCCACCTCAGTCTCCTGCAGTGTAAACTCAGAAATGGTAATAGTGCTGACCACAGAGGGTGGCTGTGAAGTGCTCAGCACCCGTGCAGGCATATGGGGGCTGTGACTATGACTGCACCAGTTGCAGGACAAGTTACTTTCTTGTTTGAAGCCCAGTTGAGAGGTAGATTCTGGAAGTGAGCTCTAGAGTGGGGTCTAGAGTGGAAATAAGTCCGTTCTAGGGAGGTCTGGCTGGTCCTCACTACAGGTTGGGGAAGGATCATGGAGTTGTAGAAAGAACTCCAGAGTTGGCCCCAGAGAGAGGGTCAGGTTCTGCCAGTCAGGGGCTTCCTGGTCTCTGGGGTCATTACAGAAGGGAGAGAAGGTGCCTGCCAGCCTGTCAGGGAGCGTTAGTAAGAACAGCAGGGCCTACAAGTCCGTGCACATCAGAGTGGAGAAAGCTGTGTGTGTTTCCTGAAAGTGTCTCTTTTCTTTTTCTTTTTTTTTTTTTTTGAGACAGAGCCTGAAGCTATCACCCTGGGTAAAATGCTGTGGCATCACAGCTCACAGCAACCTCCAACTCCTGGGCTCAAGCGATTCTCCTGCCTCTGCCTCCCAAGTGGCTGGGATTACAGGCTCCTGCCACAACACCAGGCTATTTGATCTCTCTCTTTCTTACTGGTAGATTTTGTACCAACTGAGGCCTGGGGCCTTAGGGGTGAACATGGTGGTGGAGGAAACAGAAACCAAAGTGAAGCATGTGATAAAGCAGGTAAGATGCCAGCCCCATGGCGACCTGATAGAGGTGGTGTGATTTCCCCAGCACAGGCTTGCCATCCCCGTGTGCCTGTACTCTCTTCCTCTCCCCCAGAACTTAGGCAGACAAATCCGGTCTTTGACAGGGAAGCTGGTTGTTACTTGCAAATCTCATGCTGCCAGGTGTCGACCCTGCAAAGCAAGACCAATGACCTTGGATTATAGCCAAAGACAATGAGGCTCAGGGCAGCTCCAGACTAGCCAAAGTTGCAGTTTCCAAGAGGATTCTAATTCAGGCCACCTCAATGGGGGATATGGTGCTACTCAGTTCAGGGTCACCAGTTTTACCTAAAAGGAGGTGGCCATACTGGGCATACCACACTCCTTACCAGAGCTGGCATGGCAAGGTGGGAGTGCAGGCCTGCGGTAGGACACTCTTTTGTGTGTCAAAAAAGGGTGGTCCAGACGAACAGAGGGTCCAGACAAGTCTCACTTTATACCCCTGGGTAGAGTGCCATGGCATCATAGCTCATAGCAGCCTCAAACTCTTAGGCTCAAACAATTCTCTTGCCTCAGCCTCACAAGTAGCTGGGACTACAGGTGCCTGCCACAACGACTGGCTGCATTTATTGATTGATTGATTGATTGATTGATTGATTGACAGAGTCTCACTATGTCACCCTCGGTAGAGTGCTGTGGCATCATAGCTCACAGCAACCTCAAACTCTTGAGCTTAAGCAATTCTCTTGTCTCAGCCTACCAAGTATCTGGACTACAGGTGCCCACCACAACACCTGGGTATTTTTTGGTTGTAGTTGTCATTTGTTTGGCAGGCCCAGGCTGGATTCAAACCCGCCAGCTCTGGTGTATGTGGCTGGTGCCCTAGCCACTGAGCTACAGGTGCCGGGCTGACTGCCTATTGTTAGAGACGGGGTCTTGCGCTAGCTCAGACTGGTCTTTAACTCCTGATCTTAAGTGATCCACCTGCCTCAGTCTTCCAGAGTGCTGGGATTATAGGCATGAGCCACTGCACCCAGCACAGCTACTTTTTTCTAAATAAAAGTTGCCAGAGGGGAGTGCAGATAGGAGTCTTTTTCCCGTAGGCATTTGTAAAGTTTTGCTTTTACAAGAATGGTATGTCGCCGGGCAAGGTGGCTCACACCTGTAATCCTAGCACTTGGGAGGCCAAGGCGGGTGGACTGCCTGAGCTCACCAGTTTAAGACCAGCCTGAGCCAGAGCAAGACCCCATCTCTAAAAAAAAAAAAAATAGCCAGGTGTTGTAGCAGGCGCCTGTAGTCCCAGCTACTTGGGAGGCTGAGGCAAGACTATTGCTTGAGCCCAAGAGTCTCAGGTTGCTGAGCTATGACGCCATGGCATTCTACCAAGGGTGAAAAATTGAGACTCTGTCTCAAAAAAAAAAAAAAAAAGGGTATGTTGAAATTTATGGCATACTTTCTTTTACCTGATGCATCAAGAACTTCATCCCACATCAGGTCAGCAGCTATGTGGCTCTGTCTTGTGGCATGTGCCACAAGTGACCCATTCTGTCCCTTCATGTGGGTTGAATGTTTAGCTTGCTCTCAATTTTTCACTATGTATAAACAACTCTGATAAATATCCTTATGGTTTTTTAGAATTCCTAGATTTCTGGGTGAAACAATGTGACGTTTCTTAAGGCTTTCAGAGTGTCCAGCTTCACCCACTTCTAAGCTCCCTGGGACAGAAGGAAAGGAAGATGGGAAGGCTCACTTAGGCCTTTGCCCTGGATGCCGCAGGACAGAGTGCCGGCATCCAGGGTCTCTACATTGGTCTGGGGACCAGTCACTAACTTTACATTATGGTCCGTGATCCCCCCAATTTCAAGAGTACTTCATTTGTAAATCTGGTGTGCAGAATTTCTGGGTAAGGACCTGGTACCAGATCTGGTGATAGTATCTACTCAAGTCTGCTACTGTGCGTGCTATGGACTCAAAGCCCTGCGCTGCCCTAACCACCAGCCCTTCCCTTCCCACACACCCTCCTCCACCCAGAGAGGGCAGGCTCAGGGAAAGAGAGGGGACCGCCACACATGCAGTGCAAGGCGCCGAGCTGGATAAGGAATGAAGCGGTGAGATCGATAACTTCATCAACCAGATCACTTTTTGGCTTTAGGACAAACATACTATTTTCTTTCCTGCTTTCAAATGGTTTCTGAAAATGAATCCTTTACTGATTTCGTGGAGTTTATATTATGCTATCCTAACCTTATCTTTGCAACAAGAGCAAAGATGTTCTCATTTCTCCAAGTATTTTTGGATCTCTGCCTTAGGAACAACTTCAGGCCCTGCCTTGTGCCATAGGACAGGGGCATGAATGGTGGGAGCCTGGCACCCCTGGGGAGCAGTGATGATGGTAGTTGTGATGGTCATAGTGGTGGTGATGGTCGTGGTAATGGTGATGGTCATGGTGCTGCTGGTGGTAATGATGGTGGTGATGATGATGGTGGTTGTGGTGATGGAGATGGTAACGACGGTGGTGGTCATGGTGGTGTTGGTGGTAGTTTACCACACATTCACTAAGTCAGTGCTTTTTTGCCTCTGCAGGTGGAATGCATTGATGAGCATCAGGCCAATGAGGCCCTGGAGGAGGTAAGGCTGGTGGTTTTCTCTCTAGAGTAACATGGTGCAACACACAAACTATGTTCTATGCTTTTTTTTTTGTGAGTTTGAGACAGTCTCAGTTGCCCTGGATGAAGTACCATGGTGTCTTCGCTCACAGCAACCTCAAAGTCTTGGGCTCAAGCTTTCTTTTTGTCTCAGCCTCCTGAGTAGTATTTTCAGGCATCTGCCACAACGCCCCCTTGTTTTTTTTTTTCTTTCTATTTTTAGTAGAAATGGGGGTTTTGCTTTGTTTAGGCTGGTCTCAAATTCCTGAACTCAAAGGATCCACCGCTGTGGCCTCCCAGAGTGTGCTAAGTGCTGGGATCACAAGCCTGAGCCACCCGGCTGGCCTGTGTTCTATACTCTGGAGGGACTGAGTGAAGGGTCGTGTGGATGGAGGGATGGAGGCTCACAGTAGTTTTGTCCCTGCTATGAAGCCAGCAGCCATAGGTCATGAAGGGAGCCTCTGCCTAAAACACTTTTTTTTTTTTGAGACAAGGTCTCATTCTGTTGCCCAGGCTGCAGTGTAGTGGTATCACATAGCTCTCACAGCAGCCTCAAACTCCTGGGCTCAAGGGATCCTCATGCCTCAGCCTCCCAAACAGCTAGAACTATAGGTACCCACCACCATGCACAGCTAATTTTTTCTATTTTTAGTAGAGATGGGGTCCTGCTATGGTCTCAAACTCCTGATCTCAAAGGATCCTCCTGTTTTGGCCTCCCTGGGGGGAGGGATTATAAGCAGAAGCCACCATGCCCAGCCAAGAAAGATACTTCTAAATATAGTCCTGACAACTTAGAACATGTGTTCCAGAGAAGATGAAGTTTAAATATTAGGCAGGGCCTAGGCTAATTACCAAACACCACCTTCTAAAATACTGTTTTATTTTCAATGATAAAAATATTAGTTATAGGCTCAGCACCTGTGGCTCAAGCGGCTAAGGCACCAGCCACATACACCTGAGCTAGCGGGTTCGAATCCAGCCCAGGCCCACCAAGCAACGGTGACAGCTGCAACCAAAAAAATAGCCGGGTGTTGTGACTGGCACCTGTAGTCCCAGCTGCTTGGGAGGTGGAGGCAGGAGAATCACTTGAGCCCAGGAGTTGGAGGTTGCTGTGAGCTGTGATGCCACCGCACTCCACCCAGGGCGACAGCTTGAGGCTCTGTCTCAAAAAAAAAAAATAATAATAATTAAAAAAATATATATATATATATAAGTTATAGCAGAATATTTAGAAATAGAGAATTGTTTAGCAAAGAAAATACACATTACCGTTCCTTCTACCACTTGCCCTGACGGGTGGTGACATCCAGTTCACAGCAGCAGCAGTGGCAGCTGCAGGAGCTTTGGTTTGCTATACACAGGCTCTGAGCAGTTCTTCTTTGCCTGTCTTCATTTCCCATGAGCTCACATGTGTCCCCTTCTGTCTAATGCTTCTTGTTTGTCTTCTTTCTGGAATGGCCAGCTCTTGAGCTTTGCCAGCAAACACTCTTGGTCCACGACGTGCCTGGCACACAGTGGCAGGCCCAGGCTACTGTGGCAAATAGAAACGGGTGTGGGTGCCCACCTGAAGCCCCCACCGCCCCAGGTTTCCATGCTGCTGTCTCCCCTCCATGTCCCCTGGGCAGCCTGCCTCAGCACCCACCCTCCATCACAGACGCTGGCCCTCTGGCTCAGCAGCTCTCAGGAAGCTGTTTGTGCTGCCCGCTTGGACTTATTTTCAAAGCACTTTGAGTTGTGGCAGGAGCACTGGCACCCTCCATGGGCACATCTCCCTCCGGCAGCACCACTGTCTGCGCCAGGCCAGGCCGTGCTTTCTCCTGTGTACCTGGCACTCCTCCTGCATCAGCTTCCTTCGTCCTCAGGACATCCCTGTGAGGCAGAGGCCACTGTCACCCACGTTTTTGCATAAGAACATGAGGCTTGGAGAGGTTGAGGAGCCTGTCTCAGCCACACAGCACAGCCAGCACGTGCTGGAGATGGAACTGGGCTGCATGGCCTCCCTGAACCGCACCCTGCCCAGCTCAGAGCTTTGGTTGGTTATGTGGCCAAAGAGCACAGCTGAGAGGCCTTGTCTCCCTCACCTCATTTCCTCTTCTCTCATCCCCACAGCTGATGCCACTGCTGAAGCTTCAGCACACCCACATCGCTGTGTACAAAGAGCTGTTTATCACGTGGAACGAGGAGGTGGGTCACAGCTGGCACCTGCGGGCAGCTGTCACCTAGTGGGCCACAGAAAAGCACACTGGGCACAGAGCAGCCCTCAGGGAGCAGTGGCAGTGTTCTAAACACAGCCAACCCTGACTCGGCCCTGACTGGGGCCAGGTCCTACTCCAGGGCGTCCTGTGCACCTGTGAGCCCTTGTGACCTGACTGTAGGAGGTTACCCTCCTATTTTACAGAGGAAGAAACAGAGCCAAAGACAAACATGTTTCCCAGCTGGCATGTGGCCCAGGCCCGTGCCAGCAGTCTTTGCATCAGCTCACTATGCAGCCAAAGGCTCAGAGGGTCTATGCCACTGCCGGGGTTTTGGCTTTCACAGAAAGCCATGGGTGGCTGGTCTCTGCTTCCTGTGGCCTTTTGCAGCCCTGCACAGTCTGTGGCCAGCTGTGTTCATCACCATCCACAGGGAGGGTTGCAGGGCAGGAGTTACTGTCCTCCTCTTCCTGGTGTAACCTGGGGCTCGCAGAGGTTAAGGAGTTCCTGAGGCCACGCGGCTAATAGGCAGCCAAGTGAGGTTCAAACTCTGAGCTGCGTCCCGTAGGCTATATGAGTTCTCATCTTCAGAAGGAGCCAGGAGCTTCCTGGCCACTCTGGACGAACCTGAGATGGAGGGAGGGAGGTTGAGCCAGACGGGGCACTGAAGGTAAAGGCCAGGAAGCCTTAGGCTGAGCATTAGTGTCACTAGTATCTCCTCTGGGGCTGACAGCCTGGGGTCTGCGCAGGACTTATGAGCCCCCAACACATAACTCCCCCCCCAGTAGGGCCCTGTGGAAAGCCTTGGGGAGGGGCCCTCACTGCACACACCCCTAAATATTTTCTGAAACCCCCCTAATATTCTCAGGAGGGTGCAGAAAAGCTAGAAGATGTCTCACCAGGGAGGGAGCACAGCATTGGAGCCCCCAGCCTGGCGTGCTGGGGTCACAGTCAGGACGAACTCCTGAGGATAGCAGTTATCCCAGAGAAGGGTTACACAGTGGTCCCAGGCAGAGAGTCCACTCATGCAGTGTCCGGGGGGCAGGTGTGGCTTTCTAGAGCCCCTCTGTGGAGCACACCATGGTGCCCTCCTGAGCAGAGCAGGGAGGGCTGGGTGTAGGACAGCAGGGAGGGCACGTGAGCCCCTCCGTGGAGCACAGCAGAGAGAGCAGGGTGGGAGAGCAGGGGCGCGTGAGCCCCATCCGAGGGCAATGCCCTTACTCGATGCCAGTCCAGTTCAGGGAGGCTCTGGACCAGGCGCCTCCAAAGGCAGCTGGCTGAGGGGCCTTATGCCCAGCAGATCTCCTCCCTGTTCCTCTGCCTGGTGATGGAGTTCAACAAGGTCAGCTTCCAGAATGTCATTGAGAGGAAAAGGAAGGCAAGAGAGGTCATTGAGCCCAAGGTAAGACACCCTCTGGGATTCCAGGCCTGGGGACTGTGCCTCGTAGGCCCTGCATAGAGGGGGGAAGGCTGCTGAGGTCTGGGGTCTTGTTTTTTCTTAAATGTCTGTCTGGAGGTGTTGTGCACTGTGGCCTGCACAGCCTCAAGTGCACGGCAGGATGCCCTTAACGTGTGCGTATGCCCACACCCTCCTCCAGGCCCAGGTGGAGGGCGAGCCCAGAGCCCCAGGAGGCTTCCATTCAGTCACCAGGACTCCGCTGACACTCCCTGTGGAGAAGCACATAGAACTGGATTCACACACGTCGCACTCGGGTCTGGTCTCCTTCACTCGGCTGGATGCTTTGAGCCCCATGCTATACTGTGCAGGGCACCCGAGGGTGGCCTTCGGCGGCCTCATCCCTTTCTCTGCTAGACGTCACAGGCTGTTCACCTGTTCTTGTGTTGCTGAGTGTGTGGGTGTTTCCAGTTTGGGATTGTTGCTAATAAGAGAACAGTGGCTCACACCTGTGATCCCAGCTCTCTGGGAAGCTGAGGCGAGTGGATTGCCTGAGCTCAGGAGTTCCAGACCAGCCTGAGCAACAGTGAGACCCCATCCCTACTAAAAATAGAAAAACTAGTCAGGCGTTGTGGCAGGCACTTGTAGTCCCAGCTACTGGGAGGTTGAGGCAAGGTGTATGAGGTTGCTGTGAGCTGTGATGATGCCACGGCACTCTACCGTGACAGAGTGAGACTCTGTCTCATAAAAAAAAAAAAAAAAAAAAAGTGCTTTGAGCATTGCTGGATAAATTCCTGGGAGTGGTATATGTGAAGCTTTAGTCGATACTCCAGACATTTCTGAAATCTCAGCGTGGTGTGGTTGAGCCAGTATGTGCTCTCACTGGGAACTGTGCTGGTCCCATGTCCTGACCAGCACTTTACTGTGTCAGTCTTTGTTTTTTAGAGACAGGGTCTTGTTCTGTCACTCAGGCCAGAGTACAATGGCATAATCACAGCTCACTGCAGCCTGGAATTCCTGGGCTCAAGCAGTCCTGCTTCAGCCTCCCAAAGTTCTGGGACTAGAGGCGTGAGCCGCCGGCCTGTCTGTGGTCTGTGTCAGTCTTTACAACGTTAGAGGGCAGTGGTCCTTTATGACAGCTCTGATCTGCAGCTCAGCAGTAACTGCGGTGAGCGCGCTCTGGCCCTTTGGATGTCTTCTGGGCCTGTTCAGGTCTTTGCTCACTAAGATCTTTGTGTTGTTTGTCTTCTCTTCTTGATTTGTAGAAGCTGTTTACATGTTTCAGACAAGGCCCCAGAGTATCTTTTCCCAAGCTGTGTTTTGCCAGATCCCTTTCTTATTTTTTATTTATTTGTTTATTTACTTTTTGAGATAGAGTCTCAAGCTGTCATCCTGGGTAGAGTGCTGTGGTGTCACAGCTCATAGCAACCTCCAGCTCTTGGGCTTAGGCGATTCTCTTGCCTCAGCCTCCCGAATAGCTGCAACTACAGGTGCCCGCCATAATGCCCGGCTATGTTTTTGTTGCAGTTTGGCTGGGACCAGGTTTAAATCCGCCACCCTCGGTATGTGGGGCTGGCGCCTTACTCACTGAGTCACAGGTGCCGCCCAAATTTTGCTTGCTTTTGCTCTGAAGAGGCTGTTTGGGGCCTTTGAGCACCATATCCCCTCGGCAGCCTAATGCTCCCTCTCAGCTTGGGCTCAGGGGCCAAACCGGGTGGGGTTTCTGTTGGTCTGTGGTGGTACAAGCCTTTGACACACAGAAGATTCCCAGAAGCCTAGTCAGTGATGTGGAGCATCTCCAGCAGGGCAGGGTGAGCCTGGCATCCTGCCCATCGGCCCCTTGAACTCAGGGGTGCTAGGGGCGAGTATCCTGGACATGAGATGGAGCTGGTGCCTGACACAGATGCTTCCAGAGTGTCTCTCTCAGGGCTCTTTTCATTCTCTGGACATGAAGGAGCAGGCCCCAAGTGGGCACTGCAGGCATTGACATCTGTTACCCATAGTGGGGCTGCCACAGACTCCCAGCTGGCATTGGGCAGTGCAGGCCACAGCCCACATTCGTGGCCACTGGGGAGGGGGCACAGGGCTGGAGCCCCAGGGCACACAGGGCCTCCAGGAGGGAGGCAGGAGTTGAAGCCTGGAGACAGAGCTGCCCTGCTGCACACACCTGGCTTACGCCTGCCCCAAGCCACCGGGAGAGAATGTGCTCCCTATCCCGCTGCTGCTGAGTGATCTCCCATGTAAAAGCAGCCGGAGGGAGTCCCTCCCATCCTGGTGTCTCTGCTTCTTCCCCAGTGGTTGCAGGATGTGCTGGGCCAGGTGCTGGACGCACTAGAATACTTGCATCAGCTGGACATCATTCACAGGTGACCAAGGACGCCACCTCCAGGGACTGATTTGCTGCCTCAGGAGAAAAGGCAGAGACTGATGGGGGCAGGGATGGGTATAGGCTGGGTGGCAGGTACCAGCCTTCCAGAGCCCCTCCCTGGAGCAGAGCATGGTGCCCTCTAGCAGTGCCAGGGCCTGATGTGTGCACAGCTGCACGGAGGTGCATTGGCTGGGGTAGGCTGCTCTGAAGTACAAGGCAAAGAGGGGGCTTCCTCCCCTGGGCCCAGCGTTGGCTACAGCACACCCCATCCCACCTACCAGCAGTGTGGCTCTTGGCTTCAGAATCCATAGTCTGAAGGGGCTTGGAGTTGGCTCTGATTATGAATACCAATATATATATATGTTGTTTTTTGAGTCAGAGCCTCACTCTGTTGTCCTGGGTAGAGTGCAATGGCATCATCATAGCTCATAGCAATCTCAAACTCCTGGGCTCAAGTGATCCTCTGCCTCAGTTTCCTGAGCAGCTGGGACTGGAGGCATGAGCCACTGCACCCAGCCAATAAAATCTTATTTAAAGAAGAGAAAAAACAGGCAGACCACATGTACAGAGGGAATGCTCACGATTCAGCATCAGTGTCTCCAGACAGTGCACAATGGCTGCAAACCCAGCCCTAATGCACAACTGAGACCTGCAAAGGGGTGAACACAGTGACGACCGAGGGCCTTGGGTGACTGGTGAACATAGTGCTGACCGGGGGCCTTGGGTGGCTGGTGAACACAGTGCCGACCGGGGGCCTTGGGTGGCTGGTGAACACAGCGCCAACTAAGGGCCTTGGGTGGCTGGTGAACACAGTGCCAACTGGGGGCCTTGGGTGGCTGGTGAACACAGTGCCAACTGGGGGCCTTGGGTGGCTGGTGAACACAGTGCCGACTAAGGGCCTTGGGTGGCTGGTGAACACAGTGCTTACTGGGGGCCTTGGGTGGCTGGTGAACACAGTGATGACCGAGGGCCTTGGGTGGCTGGTGAACACAGTGATGACCGAGGGCCTTGGGTGGCTGGTGAACACAGTGACGACCGCGGGCCTTGGGTGGCTGGTGAACACAGTGCCAACCGAGGGCCTTGGGTGACTGGTGAACACAGTGCCAACTGAGGGCCTTGGGTGACTGGTGAACAGAGTGCCTACTGGGGGCCTTGGGTGGCTGGTGAACACAGTGCTTACTGGGGGCCTTGGAGTGGCTGGTGAACACAGTGCCAACCGAGGGCCTTGGGTGGCTGGTGAACACAGTGACGACCGGGGGCCTTGGGTGGCTGGTGAACACGGTGCTTACTGGGGGCCTTGGAGTGGCTGGTGAACACAATGACGACCGAGGGCCTTGGGTGGCTGGTGAACACAGTGACGACCGAGGGCCTTGGGTGGCTCGGGAACACAGTGACGACCGAGGGCCTTGGGTGGCTGGTGAACACAGTGACGACCGAGGGCCTTGGGTGGCTGGTGAACACAGTGACGACCGGGGGCCTTGGGTGGCTGGTGAACACAGTGACGACCGGGGGCCTTGGGTGGCTGGTGAACACAGTGCTGACCGGGGGCCTTGGAGTGGCTGGTGAACACAGTGCTGACCGAAGGCCTTGGGTGGCTGGTGAACACAGTGCTGACCGGGGGCCTTGGAGTGGCTGGGTGTGTTCCTGTGTGTGGTTGGGTTTTTCCCTCAGATTAAAATAACTAAGTATATTCTGTTTATGGGAAACAATTACTAAAAAAACAGGCAAAAAAGGGGATTTTTCTGGAGAAGAGAGGAGGGCGTGGGCTGCCACTGCAGAGGCGGTTGGGGTGCGGGCAGGGAGTTGGGCGCCCAGGTGTATGCCAGCCTGGGGCCACTCGGTAGCCCCGCAGCACCCAGGAGGGTCCCCTCTTGGTTTCAGGAACCTCAAACCCTCCAACATCGTGCTTGTCAGCAGCAGCCACTGCAGACTTCAGGAGCTGAGCTGCCACACGCTGATGGTTGACGAAGCCAAGTGGAACGTCCGTGCAGAGGAAGGTGGCTGTGGGAGTGGCCCTGGCGAGGAGGGGAAGCTGTTCCTAGGGGCTGCAACGAGGTGCTGGCAAACTGCTCTTTGCTCAGAGGTCCCCACAGAGCCCCTGCTGTGTGGACTCCAAAGAGCCCCCCTCGCCTGACTGAGCAGGAGTGGGACCAATGGGGCAGATGTGGGGCTCAGAAGACACCTAGCCCAGCATTGTGGGGCATAGTGGCTCACACCCATAATCCTAGTACTCTGGGAAGCTGAGGCAAGAGAATCCCTTGAGCTTAAGAGCAAGACCCTGTCTCTACTAAAAATAGAAAAACTAGCTGTGCGTTGTGGCAGGCACCTGTAGTCTCAGCTGCTCAGGAGGCTGAGCCGAGGATTTTTTTTTTTTTGCAGTGTTTGGCCGGAGCTGGAGTTGAACCTGCCACCTCCGGCATATGGGGCTGGTGCCCTACCCCTTTGAGCCACAGGTGCCACCCTGAGCCAAGGATTTTGAGGTTGCTGTGGCCTGGGCTGATGCCACGGCACTCTACCCAGGGCACAGAGTGAGACACTCTCAAAAACAAAAAAGACACTAGCATTTAGGAAAACAACGTAGCAGCGTCTGAAGGAAGGAAATTAAAATGGACAGAGGACCTGCCACGTACCAGGCGCTGACTCCACACGGATTACTCTGTGGAACCCTAAAATAACACAGAGATTGGAGGGGCAGGTGGCAAGGGGAGACGAGGTCTTTCCTTGGACAAAATGTCAGGACAAAGGTTGCTAGGCTGCAAACCTGTGATAGCTATGGGTGGAGAGAACCACCACAGTGAGAGTTCCAGAGAAGGGGTGGCGCCTGTGGCTCACTGGGTAGGGCGCCAGCCCCATATACCGAAGGTGGCAGGTTCGAACCCAGCCCTGGCCAAACTGCAACCAAAAAATAGCCGGGCATTGTGGCGGCTGCCTGTAGTCCCAGCTACTCGGGAGGCTGAGGCGAGAGAATCACCTAAACCCAGGAGTTGGAGGTTGCTGTGAGCTGTGACGCCATGGCAGTCTACCAAGGGTGATGCAGTGAGACTCTGTCTCTTAAAAAAAAAAAAGTTCCAGAGAAGAGTCCCAGCTGGCAGTTGGTGGCACTCTATCCTCCATAGACAGAGGATGATGGGTGGGTGGGTGAGTGGTAGGATGGCTAGATCACTGGGTGCACGGGTGGGTGGTAGGCTGGATGACAGTGTGTGGATGGGTGGGAAGATGGGGCCACTGGAGGTGCAGGTGGCAGGGTCCTTGAAGTCCAGCCAGTTGCTGTTTGCCTGGGGAAGGGAGGTCCAGTGAAGGAGGGGCCACCTGAGGCCAATAAGGGACTATGAGACTAACCAAGGACCCTGCTCTGCTGCTGCTTGCCTAGGGTTCAGGTTTAGGAACTAGGGCAAGGCGACTAGAACTCTGCCCCAAGGTCCTGACCTTTAGAGGGGTCAAGGTGTTGAGAGAAGTGCGGATTTTAACCTTGGCACATTCTCCTTTGAACTTATGCAGCCAGAGTGGGCACACAGACACCTGGCGCACACAGGGCCAGCCCAGTGGGTGCTGTTGCAAGGTCAAGGCAGATGTCTAGCCAACCAGGGTCCTCTTGCTCCCCCACAGTTAGTATGTCTCCATCTCTCCCAGGAAGAGTGGCCAAAGGGCACCCAAGTGGGCACAGTGCCCTCAGAGGGTCCAGGACTCAATGGGCCTCACTCTGCTCCTGCCAACAGACCCCTGTCATAAATCCTGGATGGCACCCGAAGCCCTCGAATTCTCCTTCAGTCAGAAATCTGACATCTGGTCCCTGGGCTGCATCATCCTCGACATGACCAGCTGCTCCTTTGTGGAAGTGAGGGGCCGCTTGGGCCAGGGGCGGGGGCTTGCCCTTACCTCCTCATTCTGTGCCTATGCCCAGGCTGCAGAAGCCTTCCCTCAGACCCCCACCCACTGGTAGGCTGTGTGTTAATAGTAGCTCCAGGAGTTGTCACCAACTTCTGACAGAGGATAAACCAAATTCAGGTGCCCTTGTTAGAGTTGCAAGCATGGGACATGGCCTGTGTAGTCCAGACACACCAGGGCTGGCATTGCTGCACATCTGCCATCCTTAGCATGTGCACTCTCGTTTCTATCCCTGCTGGGGCCCCTGCACCAGGTCTGCAGCCGGCAGAGGGGAGGGAAGGCTTCCATGGCCACCCTGGCTGCAGGGAGGCTGGGGTTCTATCCTCTGCACTCAGAAAACAAAGTGGGGAGCCATCAGCTGGCTGGGCCCCTGTGCCTGTTGTGCTCAGGAGCAAGGAAGCTCCCCTGCTTCCCCAGGTCCACACACCAAGGTCCCCAGAGAGCACAGGCACCTGGCTGGGCCCTAGCATCCTCATCCCATGCTGCTAAGGCACTTTTCCACACTGCCTTCCTTCAGGAGACCCCAGAGAAATGAGGACCTCCTTCTTTGGGGGCTTGTCATGTCCTGGAAGTGCCTGGCTGCAGCCCCAGCCTGGCAGCATAGGACTTGGGCACTCCTAACCTTCTGTCAGGTGGCACGCTGATCTCCTGAAGCTGGGTCCACATCAGGGACTTTGTTGGTTTTGAGAGCTTGTTTGGAGGTTCTAGCAGGGGAGCGCAGCTACTCGTATACCCTTGACCGAAGAACGGTCCTTTATTGGGGGAAGGTCGTCCTCTTCAACCGAGCGTGCAGCTTCGGGAGGGACGCACATGGAGCGGTGAGGGAGGAAGGGGACACTCGCCTAGCCAGCCAGATCAGCCGAATCAACCCTGGCAATCAATGGGGTGACAGATGTCACAGCCAGATCGCCCTCACATCCGACTTTGTTGGTTTTGGATTGGAGAGTTATGAGACAGCCCATGCTACTTCCTCTGAGCAGCTATTTCTTCTTCCTCCTTCCTCCCTTCTTCCTTCTCCTTCTTCCTCTTCTTCCTCCTTTTTTTTTTTTTTTTAAAGAGATGGGAGCCGGGCATGGTTGCTCATGCCTGTAATCCTAGCACTCTGGGAGGCTGAGGTGGGTGGATAGCTCGAGCTCATGGGTTTGAGACCAGCCTGAGCAAAAAACGAGACCCTGTCTCTACTAAAAAAATAGAAAAACTGAGGCAAGAGGATTGCTCAAGCCCAAGAGTTTGAGTTGCTGTGAGCTATCACGGCATGGCACTCTAGGCAGGGTGACAGCTTGAGACTCTGTCTCAAAAAAAAAAAAAAAAAAAGGCTCGGCACCTGTGGCTCAAGTGGCTAAGGCACCAGCCACATACACCTGAGGCGGCGGGTTCGAATCCATCCCGGGCCTGCCAAACAGCAATGATGGCTGCAACCAAAAAATAGCTGGGCATTGTGGCAGGCACCTGTAATCCCACTTGCTTGGGAGGCTGAGGCAGAAGAATCGCTTGAGCCCAGGAGTTGGAGGTTGCTGTGAGCTGTGATGCCACGGCACTCTACCCAGGGCGACAGCTTGAGGCTCTGTCTCAAAAAAAAAAAAAGAAAAGAAAGAAGAAAAAGAAAAAGAAAAAAAAAAAAAAAAAGAGAGGGGAGTTTTGCTCTGACATCCAGGCTGAAGAGCAGTGGCAGGATCACAACTCACTGCAGCTGAGTGCTGAGACTGCAGGCTGAGCCACTGTGCCCTGCCAGTTTCTTCACAGAATTGTCCCCAGGGAGTCTTGACATTCCCGCAGGCAGCAGCTGCATCTGGCTGGCATTTGGTTCTCTAATTGCTGTTCCTTGTTCCCAGCATGTCCTCTGCTGGTGGCCAGGGCCCAGTTTTCTTTTAGTTGAGGGAATGCACAAAACAGTGTCTTCTTCCCTTGAAGGACACAGAAGCCATGCACCTGCGGAAGTCCCTCCGCCAGGGCCCAGGCATCCTG
The DNA here is from genome assembly GCA_963574355.1 of Loris lydekkerianus. Lineage (NCBI taxonomy): Eukaryota > Metazoa > Chordata > Mammalia > Primates > Lorisidae > Loris > Loris lydekkerianus. Next base: position 49,727 of record CAUYPK010037649.1, on the reverse strand, counting down.
AAGGGCGTCCTGAAGACAATGGAGATGAAGCAGATTCCAGATGCCAACGTCTTCGTGGGTCTTTTGCCGTTGATGCTCCAGATCAACCCCTTGGATAGAATAACCATCAGGTGAACTTGGGGTTAGGTTTTATTTGAACTCAGTGGTTCTCAACCTTCCTAATGCCACAGTCCTTTAATATAGTCCCTGTGGGTCACGTTTTAACCTATTAACTTATCTTACGTTGTCTTTCCACTTAAACACGGATCCCTGGCTTTCTGGCATGACAACTCCATTACAGGCACAATTGGGCTTTTCCATGCTGTGGCCACCTTGGGCTTTGCTGCAGTGGATGGTCCTGAAGGCATTTGCAGGCATGTCTTTGAATGCTGGAGCAAGGCTGACTCCCCATCAGGCATGTCAGGCATAGACTTGAGACCCCACCATGCTCTTAGGGGTCAGGAAAAAGTTTTAATTTTAACTTAATTTTAAAATCAGGAGAAAAATTAATATATAACAATGAATCCAGCCTGGGCTATATTTATCTTTATACCATCATAGCATAAAGTCTGAATTTTTGTATGATTTTATGGAGGAAAGGGCACACAAAGGCAAGTGCCCAGGCTTAGGACATCCTCCCACAGCCCAGGAGAGAGCCCTGTGCCTCTGCAGAGTAAGTCCCCAGAGTGGAACTGCTGGGACACTTGCCAGACACTAAGGACATTGTGGGGGACTCTGCCAAATGGATTCCAAAACAGAAGGGTTATGTCCAGCCTCTGCCCCAACCGGCAACCCTGAGCCAGAGGCAGAGGGAAAGTGTCGCAGCCCCTAGTGGCCCCTATGTCCCTGGACTCGATGGCCGCAGGAAGGAACCAGGCATGATGCAGATTAGAAGTACAAACTTGTAGGAGGCCGGACTAACCTTGCTTGCAGGATAGCCCCAAGCAACCTCCGCAGTAGCCTTTTATTGAGACAGCAAGAGACAGGTGAGGGGAGTATTAGACAATGACTACGTGTCTAAGGATTGCCATGGGCTGGGCTCTTTCTCAGCAAGGAGCACCTGTGGACCAATCGCCCGAGGGTCCGCCTCCCAGCTGCAAATCATCTTGCTCAGAGGTCGTCTGGTTCTTGGCGTCCTCTACAGGAAAGCCACATGGGGTGTGTCAGGAAAGGTTCCCTGGCTCACTGGCTCCCTCTGCTCCTCCACTAGGGATGTGATTGACATCACCTTCGTAAGGAACTCATTCAAGTCCTCGTGCGTCACTCTGTTCCTGCACAGGCCGATGGTGCCTGAATTCATCACTGACATGCTATTAGGAAGCAACGTCGCCGGCATCTTAGGTGATATTGGGGATACAAAGGCAGAGGGTTGCTTGGCAATTCACACTGGACTTACTCCTCCATCCATCCCAAGCACTGCTTTGCTCAAGAACCCTCCAGAGCTCCCGGTTACCTGTATAGCACAAAGTTCATCTCCATAGCCTGGCCCCACCTCATTCTCTGTTCCTGCCACACAAATACTTGGCAGCTACGATGGCCCACTCAGCACCCACCCCCCAGAACTCCCTGCCTTTTGCCTCCATCCCTGGCACACAGCAGCCCTGGGTGGCCTTCCTCACACAGCACATCTGTGTGCCTCCTCAGTGTCCAGAGTACCAAGTTTCAGGAGTTCCTAGATTCAGACCTGGATTTGTCATGTGGCCCTAGTGGACTCATCTGTGAAGTGGGGGTGAACCTGTTTCGTGGTCATATGGGTCCAGGGAGATGACAAATCTGGCAGCCAGGCCCATGTGGTGGGCAATGCCCCTGCTCTCAGAAGGATCCTTTTCTGCTTTCCTGTCCTCTGCAGAAGTCATGAAGAACTTCTCCAGCCAACCTGAAGTCCAGCTCCGGGCCATGAAGAAGCTTCTGGTAATGCCTGAAGATGAGCTAGGTAGGAACCCCACTGCTCTCCGCAGCCTCCAGGGTACTGGCCCCTCACTCACATTCTCCTAGCTGGTGTCATCCTATATCTTGGAGGTTTGTCTCTGTTCCTAGAAGGGTCCTGTTTCTTTGCCATGTGCTTGGGTAGCAAGCAGCCTGGAGTTCCTCCGTGTTACCACTTCCACCAAGCAGAGAAGGAGGCCAGGGGTGGCTCCCCTCACTTGATTTTAATGGATCCAGAAGAAACCATCACCACCTACCCCACTGTCCGGAGGATTTAAGTTCTACTTTCCAGTATCATAGGCACTTATAATGTATATACAGGTGCATACCCTGTATACTGTGAGGTGTATGCAGGTGCATACTGTGTGTACTGTGATGTGTGTATGTTATACTGTGATGTATATGCAGGTGCATGCTGTGTGTGTACTGTAATGTGTGTGTGTTACACTATGATGTATATGCAGGTGCATGCTGGGTGTACTATGATGCATACATGTGCACATGTACTATGACATGTATATTACAATGTATATGTGCATATATACTGTGTATGCATGCACATGCCATGTATGCTATGATGTGTATACTATGATGTATTTGCATCCATGTGCTGCATATACTGACATGTACTGACATATATGCGTGTATACTTATGATGCATATGCATGCACATTCCACGTATACTATGGTATGTGTGCAAGTATACTATGTATATATTATGACATGTATGTGTGCATGTATACTATGATGTGCATGCGTGCATGTGCCGCATATACCATGATATGTATTCTATGATGTGTATATGTGCATGTGCATTTCTATAAGATACACTCTTAGATGTGAAGAATGTTTCCAGACTGCAGATTGCTTTCCATAGACACCAATTCACACACTGAAAACACATGAGAACCCCTTCCCAGCACTCTCCACTGAGGAGTCTTAATCTTCTCAATGATTTTAATAATTTTTTTGCTGGGCGGGCATAGTAGCTCCCACCTGTGATCCCAGCACTCTGGGAGGCTGAGGCAGGTGTTTTTTCTGAGCTCAGGAGTTCGAGACCAGCCTGAGCAAGAGTGAGACTCTGTACTAAAAATAGAAAAATTAGCAGGACACTGTGGCAGGTGCATGTTGTCCCAGCTACTTGGGAGGCTGAGGCAAGAGAATCACTTAAGCTTAAGAGTTTAAGGTTGCTGTGAGCTGTGACACTATGGCACTCTACCAAGGTTGAGACTTTGTCTCAAAAAAAGAAAAAAAAATGCTTTTTGCCAAAATATGCCTTCGTAAGTTCTTTCCACTTAGCCTGGCTCACCTGCCTGTGTTGCTCACTCTTCCATCCAACCAGCTGTCCGGCACCTGTCCACCCACTGAATGTGTACCAAGAACACACTGAGGGCTGTCCCAGTGGTGGGGGCATCAGAGGTAGCAGAAACTCCCATGGGCCTTGTGCACCCCCCTGCTCCTTGCATAGCTAAGCTGTGGCCAGGTCAAGTCCATACCAAGAGAGATTTTACCTTCCTGAGGACACTAAAAGAGGCTGTTTGGCCCCCTCCCAAAAGGTGGGCCTTCCCCATCACCCCAGGGCCACAGCCCCCTCGACAGTATCATTTGGAAACCGGCTTGCTGTGGGTCAGCATCCTGTCCTTGGCTCTCTCACCATCAGTTTTGCTGTCTCTATTCCTCCTCTGAGGAAATAGCTGGTGGAGATGAGGGCAATGGTAAGCACTGCCTCCTGCCTATCCCCTGCACATGGCATGGAGAGCTGGAGGGACCCCAGCCAGGCAGCACAGCTAAGGCCTCTGTAGTGGGCAGACTGATCCCTGTCACTGCCCCACAGCTGGTGCTCTCCCCCGCTGACCCTGTTCTCCATCCAGCAAGGCCAGTGATAGGAAGGCCGCCCCCTGATGCATGTGGTGGACTCCAAGAGTGCCTCTCTCCACCCTTCCATTTGTCCACCGGAGGCTGAAGAGGCCCAGCATCCTCAGGCTCCTTAGCCCCATGAGACCCACCCAACTGTCCTGCCCTGCCAGGTCTGCCGTGGCCCCTGGAGCTGGTGGACGTGGTGGTGGCCGTCATGAGGCAGCATGAGCGGATTGCTGATGTGCAGCTGAGTGCCTGCTCCCTGCTGCTGCGCTGCCTGGGCCAGGGTGGGTGCCCCTGTATCTCCCCACACCAGTTACCCTCAGACAGCACCCTGCTATGCCCACCCAACCCCTTCCAGCGAAGCGGAGAGGGCACAGGACAGGGGCTTCACTCCATGCCTGCCTTTGGCCTCTCTGGGCCTGGACAAGCTTCCTGTCACTCCTTGTCCCCGCTATGAAATGAGCTGGACAGAATGGAGTCCTCTAATGTGACCCTCAAGAAGCTTGGGTTGTACCCCAGGTGAGAGAGATGAGCTGATAGCCCAAGGACCTGGGCTCCAGTACATCTTTGGGGCATTAAAAAAAGGTTGATCTTTGATTTTAAAGCCAAATGAAATCATTGCCTTTCTAGTTTCAACCCTGAAGTTTTGATTTTCACTCATGTTCACACCTGGCAGCCCGTCCCCCTCCCTCAGGGGATAGCATCTGTGGGGTCCTGCTCTGGGCCAGGAGGCAGACATGGGTTTCCTAAGTGCTGTCCTCCAGAGGGGAGGGGGCTTGTGTGCCTTGTCTCCCACGCCCCCAGGCTAAGGGCCATCTTCCTCTCCCTGAGCAGGGCTGATACGGGACCCAGAAGATGAGGTGCCATGTGACAATGCTGTCCTCTCTACCCTCCTGAGCACCCTGAGGAGCCACCCCAAACTGGAGCAGCTCACCGCCTATGTCTATAGCCTGCTGACCATCACCACCAGCCAGGGTGCGCCTGCAGGAGCTACTCTGGCCCCCCAGGCAGCAACCCAGGAATGGGGCTTGGGTTGGTGTGGGTACAGGTTGGCTGGACATGGTGGTGTGGGGCCTACTCCTGAGGCCATACAACGGCCAATGCTGGTTGTTCCTTCCCCTGTCTTTATTATTTTTAATAGAGAGTTTCACATTGTTGCCCTTGGTAGAATGCCATGGTGTCACAGCTCACAGCAACCTCCAGCTCTTGGGCTTAGGCGATTCTCTTGCCTCAGCCTCCTGAGTAGCTGGGACCACAGGCACCCACCACAACACCTGGCTATTTTTTTGTTGCAGTTTGGCTGGGGCCGGGTTCAAACGCGCTACTCTTGGTATATGGGGCTGGTGCCCTACTCACTGAGCCATAGGTGCCAATTCCTTCCCCATCTTGATGACAAGCTTCTGTTCCTGGATCCAGTGGCTCCTGACTCTGGCAGGCATGGCCTCAGACTTCACACCACTGTCTACTGCATAGCCCCTTCTGGGAGGATGGGGGCCAATGCCCCCCCCCCCCACCTCCATTCCCTACAGCACACCAAGGGCCGTGGGGAGAGGGTCACACAAAGAACACACAGGGGACCAGGCTGTGGGTTTCATGCCCCTCATCCACTTGGTGGTAGGCAGTGTTCTCCCCAACAGGGGAATGGATCCCACAGATGGCAAGAGTCAGGGCGGGCTGCTCAGCCCCACCACTCTGTCCTTACCACACAGACTGTACAGTGGATCACACATCACTGGGTTCATTTTGGGGAACAAAGGGTGGCACTGGGCAGACTGCACACTGGCCATCCCACAGGAACAGGACCCAACCATGGTCCCATCTTGGAAAGCACAGACCTGCTCCTTGTGGCCTAGCAGGGGCAGCCACAGAGACTAGACCCAGCCTTGTATTGGTGGCCCAGGAGAGGGATGGCTCCCTGAGGGCCAGGCCCATGTCTCCTTGTTTCCAATTTTACAAGTACACAAGACCTGGTCGAGACCAGGTACTCAGGTCAAACGGGACTGTAGTGTCCAAGGACCAAAGAGGGAGGAGTTGCTCTGGGAAGGCTTCCTGGAAGGCAACCCTCCATGATGTGCCTTCCAGCAATGAGGATTGCTGGTTTGCCCACAGCATCGGCCTTGGAGGAGCTGCAGAAGGCTGGGCTGTTCGAGCACATCCTGGAACACCTGGACAGCTCTCGCAAGAACAGGGACATATGCATCAATGGCCTGGGCCTGCTCTGGTCCCTCCTGGTGGATGGTGAGGGGCTCTCTGCCCGCTGGGGCTGACACCCCTGCTTCAGCTGTTCCCCAACTGCCTCTGGCAGCCTTTGAGGGCTTCCACACCAATCCCCTGAGCACTTGAGGACAGCCATGACCTAAGAGACTCTTCCAGGGGCTGGAAGCTGACGCAAGGGGTAAAGGGGCAAGAAGAGGCACTGGGCTGTGGAGTGGGACTTCAGGGCTCTGTCCAGGGGGCAGACCCCTCCCAGATTCCACACCTCCTGCCCAGGATTCCTTGGGTAGTCCTGGCTCCAGGTTAGCCTTGGTGTCCAGTGGTCTATTCTAATTTTTGATTCACAAACGGGCCCCTGCCCTGTGCTGCTGCTTCCCCTGAGACACCATCATGGCTCTGCAGTGCCCAAGGGAAAGTGGGCTGCCAACCAAAGAGCCTGGGAAACCCAAGACAGCCCTGCCAACACTCAAAGTGCAAGACTCCCCAAGCCTCTCCCAGGGGTTAATCCCTTCCCTCCAGAAATTGGTGGAGTCATGCCTCCTGCCTTTCCTCCTCTGAAGACTTCTGACTGCTCTCCACCCCAGAGTCTGCTGTTGTCCTTGGTGGGATGCAGCAGACGGGGTATCTGCTCACATCCTTGTCCTGGCCCCAGCTGTCATTGTGGACAAGGCCCCCCTGGAGAAGGCCCCAGCCCTCATCATTGAGGTGCTGGGCTCCTACCCAACGGATGCGGAGATGGCTGAAGCCGGCTGTGCGGTGCTCTGGCTGCTATCCTTGCTGGGTGAGCACTAAGGCCTCAGGAGCTGGGAGGAGTGGGCAGTGGACTCACCAGCAACAATGCCCACCCAACCCACCTGGCTCTGCAGGCTGCATAGGAGAGAGCCAGTTTGAGCAGGTGGCAGCAGTGTTCCTGCAAAGTATTAACCTATGCCAAGACAGAGTCCTGCTGGTGAACAATGCATACCGGGGCCTGGCCAGCCTGGCGAAAGTATCAGGTGAGCCTGGGCTGGGAAGGGGCTGCCACCAGGGAGTGGAAGCAAAACCCAGCCCCCACCCTTGTCTACCTGCTGCCATAAACCAATAAACAAAGTAAAAACCAAAAAGGAAAAGATATTAGAAATAATCTATAATCCTACCATTCAGAAACAGCTATTGAGACTCCCACACATATTTGATGAACTTTGCTACTCAAGGTTACCACGTGACTACCTCTATCCTGAACACACAAGGCCTGCCTGATTCCACCTGTCATTCTGTTCAACACGCTTGGCATAGTCATGGCCTGATAATTCTTCATAGAGCACACCAGAACCCTGGGACTGATCCCATTTAGCCCAGGGGCTCACCCTCTACTCCATACAGCCTTCCTCAGAACACTGGCAACCACTTGGCTCCTCTTATCCCACCCCTGTATGCTCAGCACCCCATGATGAGGTCCCATCCCAACTCTGTTCCAGGTTGGGGGGCCCAACCAGGCCTCTGCTACTCAGCCATAGGATAGGCCTAGTGAAGGGAGTGGAGTGACCTTTCTTTCAACTCACCTGCCACCCCCAGAGTTGGTGGCCTTCCAGGTGGTGGTACAGGAGGACACTGGAGGCCTTGGCCTCATCAAGGAAACCTATCAGCTCTACAAGGATGACCCGGAGGTGGTAGAGAACCTCTGCATGCTGCTGGCTCACCTGGCTTCCTATAGTGAGAACCCCCTTCTCACCACTTTCCCCTGCCAGTGGTCAGAGGTACCCTGCTCAGTTCTGACAGGGAAAGCAGAAGGAGCCCACAGAGTAGACTCACCCCCACTCTGCAACCCTCTGGAACTTCCCGTTCACCCAACATCTTCTGCCTGGCTAAGGGTGATGCAAAGGGCCCAGGAATCACAGGCACACGTGGGTGGGACCCTGGCCTCACAGCCTCTGCTCCACCACAGAGGAGATCTTGCCGGAGCTGGTGTCCCAAGGAGTCCAGGCCCTGGCCCAAGAGGTCCAGGAGCGCTTCACCTCCAGCCTGGTGAGTGTCAGCAGGAATTCCTGCCAACCCAGAAGACCTTTCTGTAGAATGGCCTGATTGCCACATGAGAGTAGTAGTTACTCTTTTCCTATTATGTCATGCCTATTCCTATTATGTGATTCCGGGCCAAAATCAACCTAAAGGGGAGGGATAACCACACCTTCTCAAAGAAAACTTTCTGTCCATAATCAGTGGATTAAACACCCAAGTAACTACTTTGGACACTGAACTGCCTGTGAAAACTGGCTGCTTGCTTCCTCCTCCCAGGAGCTGGTTTCTTACGTGGAAAAAGTGCTCCTGAGGCTGGAGGTGGCCACACCCTCCACTGATGCTGGGCATCACCCCACAGGCGTCCCATAACAAGTACACTTTCCCCCTGCCCTGAAGTGCCCACCCTTCCTTTCCCTGCCTAGGGAGGGAGGCAATGTTGCCCTTGGGGTTGGCGGGGTGTGGCAGCAGGAAGATGGTTACCGGGACCAGCATGTTTATCTCTGAGCTGACTAATAAAAAGGCCCAAGGCCAGTTCTTAAGAGTGCCTTAGTTGTTTCGACAGCAGGCCGTGACTGGCCAGTGGGGCACTTATCCCTGTCTACATAGACCTCTCCCCTGCCTGGCCAGGCAGCCATCTGGACCCACAGTCCGTTCAGACTGCTCCAGTGAGGACAATGCTAGGCCTCCGCCACACATCCAAAGTGCATCTGTGTTTATGTTCGACAGCACCCCAGTGGGCTGGCACTGTATGGCCATTGGGCAGCTTTATGCACTTGTCAGTACAATTGGCGCTGGACTCCAGTCCCCAGACAGAACCTCAAACCTGGGCCAAAAAGGCTGCAGGCTGCCCAGAGGCACTCACTCGGCTCCCAGCTTACAAAGCCCAAGGGCAGCATGTCCACCAACATCCAGAAATGTCCAAGTGACTGCAGTGCCTCATGTCACGTGCTGTGGGAGAAGCTCTTGCTGGTCCTCACCTACCAGCTAATCCTGGGGCCAACTCAGATAAATGGGAGAAGGGTGCCTCAGCCCCAAGAGTTTCTCTGAAAGTCCAAATGGCCACAGGAAATTGTCCAGTGAGTAGCTGCTGTACCAGCCAGCTGCTTCTCAGGAGCTAAGTGCAGACACTGGCTGGGGTCCCTCAGGTTCAGCAGAGCTTGTCATATGACCCAAGACAAGGGAAGAAAAAGGGCCTCCTTAGAGGAAGGTGCTGAGCACCCACGATGCTTTCTGCTTTCTGCTTGACCCAATCCGTCAAGTCCAGCACCAGGCAGGCCAACAGTCCCAACATCCCATTCTACTCTGGTGCTCAGCAGATGGTGGGGTTGCAACTTTCTTCCCTGTTCCATCCCTGCCATCCTGCCCCCAAACACACATGGCAGGAAGGCCTCTTAGACCACAAGTCAGGAAGTTCTCAGCGTGCATACCGTGCCGCGCCACAGCCGCTGCTTTGGGGGAGACCTGATGCACTCATGCCTTGGTCAGGTGGCCTTGGGACCAAGGTGCTACTGCAAGTCAGCAAAAGGGGCCGTAGCAGGGCCGGGTCTGTCAGGCAGCATCACTGCGGCTGTTGGGTATGGCCCCTGCAGAGTGCCTGCCTTGTGCCAAGCTCTCCCACTCCTTCTTCACCACGGCATAGAGTCTCATGGCCGCCTGGGCATCCTGAACCTGGGCGACACAGAGCAACTGTCTCAGCAGGTGCCAACCATGACCAAGGGCCACCCAGAGCCAACTCCCATCACTGAGCCCTTCATGCCAGCCACTGAGCAAGACACCTGCAGGAGGGTGAGGGAGGAAATGTGAGGGAGATGTAAAGCAGCAGGTGGGAAGACACTGTAGTGAGCACACCTCTGTGACACAGACCTCCTGTCTACAGGAGAAAAAACAGAAACCCAAGGAAGCCAAGTAACAAATATGTCACCTTTCTGGGTTCGTCAGATGACAAAGGTGGGGGAGGTGGGGGGTGGCAGGCTTGGACAGGGAGCAAAGGCCAGGCACACAGGCCTTTTGCCCAGAGCGCTGAGATAGCACTGCTGAGGCTGACTCTGTCCTGCAGAAGCAGGGCTACCAGGGGCGAGGGTGGTGGTGGTGGTACGGGGGCCAGCTGGCCTGGGCACCCAGTCTTCTAGTGGGCCTTCAATTTAGACTGGAGACTTTTTCTCTACTTACAACATAACAGTTTGTGTTAAGTGTTAAATGTAAATATTTAGACTTGAATCAAGATTTTGCAAGTATTAGCTGCTATTTCTGGTTTTTTTCAACCAAAATCTTCCTAAAAAAGAAGGTGCTCAGGCATTACCTGTATCTGCCCATCAGGTAACTCAAGCCTGGGTTTCCAGGTCAAGGAATGCCCCCAATTCCCAAGGGTGTACTTACTGAACAATGCTCTGCTTGCTGGACCCTGATCCCCAGGATTTTCTCTGAAAGCAGCTTCAGGGATGGCCTTCCACTCTGCCAAGAAAGAAGACAGCACACAGCGAGCTGGGTCAGGAGCCTCTGCAGACTGCCCAGGAACCACACCACCAACGGGGAAGAGATGGCAACCAAGCCCCAACTCCTGAATCAGCCGACAGAGGAGGACACCTCTGTCTCCCACACTCAGCCCCACTCTTACTGTAAGAGGGGCAGCTGTCCCCTTGGCACCCTCTGGAGCAGAAATGACAGGGGCATCACGCTCTATTCAGTGACCTGTCACAGGTTAGAGTGTAGAGGACTTGTCTTCCATCATACTCATTTACCTGAACTCTACTTTTATAATTCCTTCCAGCTTTAAAGTTAAAAAGAAAAACAAAAACAAAACTAAAACCTTTTAATCAACAAGTCAGCTACCAGGAACCAGAATCAACAGTGAGGTGAACCAGCAAAACAGAAGCATGATGTGCAGAGTCACATTCATCTTAAGTACCTGCACTTGACTTTTAAAAGGTTTATATTTCTGTGTGTCCCGAATCTTCTTTTTTGGATGATCCAGAAACAGCACCTAGAAGAAGATATAAAAATCATTTTCATTTTTAGTTTGTACCTGGTGGATAGGGTTGAGGCAGCAGGATCACTTGAGCTCAGGAGTTCAAGGCCAGCCTAGGTGATAGAGCAAGACCCCATCTCTTAAAAAAAAAAAAAAAAAGGTTGGGCATGGTGGCTTACACCTGTAATGCTGTGCCCTATATAGGCACCCTCCATGTATATACACTACTGGTTGCACACACACTCCTTCACACTCTCTGGCCTGCTCACACTCCATCTGCCTGACTTCATTCTGGCCTCCTGTGACCCGGTGGAGCACTGCCCCCTGACTCATGGCACCCTTTCTGCCCAGGGTGGTAGAGGTGTACTGAATTGATACCTCCCATCCGGGTCACTGGGCAGGCTCCCAGTGCCAGAGCCAGGGACAGCAGTCACAGGCAAGACACTGATCTGACCAGCACAGAGCACCCTCCAGTGTAGGCAGGTTTCCCAAGGTAGGACATACACTAGAGCTGGCGGGTTCAAATCTGGCCCAGGCCTGCTAAACAATAATGACAACTACAACCAAAAAATAGCCGGGCGTTGTGGTGGGCACCTGTAGTCCCAGCTACTTGGGAGGCTAAGGCAAGAGAATCGCTGAAGCCTAAGAATTTGAGGTTGCTGTGAGCTGTGATGCCATGGCACTACCTTGTCCTACCGGTCAAGGTAGGACAGTTAGGTATTAGGCTGTCCATTAGGTAAAAAAAAAAAAGTGTCCTATGGGCTCGGCACCCATAGCACCAGGCCAGCTAAACAGCGACAACTGCAACAAAAAAAATAGCCTGGCGTTGTGGCAGGCACCTGTAGTCCTAGCTACTTGGGAGGCTGAGGCAAGAGAATCGCTGAGCCCAAGAGTTTGAGGTTGCTATGAGCTGTGATGCCACAGCACTCTACCGAGAACAACACAGAGACTCTGTCTCAAAAGTGTCCTATAAAAGGCACAATGTAAGTCCACATCCGGGAAGACAGAGCTGCAGCCTCTCTGGGACTGGGACCCTGGTTACAACAAGTACAACAAGTGCTTGACATGGCTCCTAAAACGCAGTAAGAACCAACAAACAGCATCTAGTGCCATTACTGGAGTGGTCCCTACATAGGGCACACATTTAAACAGACTTTTGGACTCCCATGATGACACTTCTGCTTCCAGAAAGCTGAGGGCGATAGTGTAATGTGTGGGAGAGCCATGGCCCAAGGCCCAGCACCTTGAGGTCGTTATGCAGTGCGTGTCCAACCAGAATTCTTCCCTTCAGCATTTCTGCCACTTCTTTCTGAACAACTTCAATTTCTTCTCCTAAAAAATCAAAACAAAGCAGCAATTTTCAGCAACATGTAATTCCTTGTCATTCTCTGAGGGGGAGGCCCCTGGTCATACCTAAGACAATAGGCCATGGCCACAAAGCCACAAGGGGGGGTGACTTGGAGCCACCACCCCCACTAGGGAGAAGTGCCTCACAGGCATTGGTGGGGCAGCTGCGAAGGCCACCCTGGGGTGAGGGAGAACGTGTCTGCACACAGCCTGAGGCCTGCACAGGAGGAGTGAGCACTGGAACTCTCAGCACCACTAGGCAGAGCTATCTGACCTTGGTTTCCTAATAACAAACCAGGGCCTATGCTTCACATATTCCAAGTGGAAGTGCAAATAAGACAGCCCCCCCCCACCCCCACCCCCCAGCCAGGGTGGGAGACATGCTGCCCTACACCCATGCTCTCTGTCTGCCTTCTGGGACCTTCTGGGATACCCTCTGGAGATTCAGAGACTGCCCCACCTCCCACTGTGTGAGACTCCTCCCTCCCTACCCCTTATATCCACAGGGAGGGGCTCCAGTGACCACACTCACACCATGTGACTCTGCCTGCTCCTGGCCAGAGCTGAGCAGGACCAGCCTCCCTCCCAGGAACGGAACCAAGAGACACTGGTGGCAGGGCTGCCCTGGTGGCTGTGCACACCAGATAAAGCAGAGAAGGGCAGTGTGAGAAGAGAGAACAGACAGGTGTGGGGAGACCACCTGGCCTCAGGGTCTTCCTGGATGCCCTTGCCTCTTAACCCATTCCCTCAGTCTTTATATGGGTTGGTTAGGTCACTTCTTAAGGCCACCTCCCTGACCCAGGTTCCTGCTAGCTCATGCCTATTAACAAACTGTCCTATTTCCACCCTCATGGCTCTATGGTTTTTTTCTAATGCTGCAACCAGAGGGAAGCTGCCAGAACTTCAGCCAGACCAGGCCTCTCACCGCTCACAATCTGCTTCCCTAGCAACTCCCAGAGCCCTCATCAGGGTCTATGGGATCCCATGATCTGCGCCGCCCCACAGCTATCCTCCTCGTGGCCCAAGCCTTGGCCCAGAGGCCTCCTTCCTGGTCCTCTAAACGCCACTGTGGCCTATGCTGCGCAGTACAAAGCCATTCTGGAACAGGTCCTGGTCCTAAAGCCTCTGAGGGTGCCTTTTGTGTTTCACAACCCATCACCCAGGGGAGGTGAGATGTGTCAGGAATATTGAAATATTAATGTGATGAATGTTCCTGAATAAAAAAGGAAACAAAAGGAGAAGGTAAATCCAGTTATTACTTCCCCTTCTGCATTCATGACATACCCTGCTGAAGGTTCTCGGGCAGTATCCCGCTGACTGCTGTCCTATAGTCTGTCACAGGCTCAGTCGGCTTGATGTACTTGTCATAGACACATTTGCCATACTGGTTCACGATGGACACACGGGCAGCAATGCTCTCCTCTCCCTTGGGGCCCACGCCCACCATCTCACAATCCAAGGCTAAGGCCTTGGTCAAGCTGAAGGGGAAATCAAAAGTTCCAGCTTAATAAACACTGCAGGGTTCAGGATTCTAGGTCACACCTGAAGGGACCACAGACTAAGTGTTGCACAGAAAAAGCTCAGTGCCTGTCACAAGTGGTGTGTCACATTCTTAGCAGGATCCTAGGAGGTACCTGCCCACTCAACTAGAAAGGGAAGCATCCTCTTGCCTGCAGAACACCCTCTAAGGCTGAGCGAACATCTGCCCCAGCTGAGCATACCCGCCAAAGGCCTGCTCCTTCACAAGCGTGATGCCACTTTCGCTCTGACCCAGCTGTCTTCTTGCTATTTTGGCTGCCTCTGGGCCTAGGGCAGCTTCAATATCCACTGGGTCCACATCGTCAAACCAGATGTCTTCCCTAAAAGACAAAAACAATAGGCTGACCACTGGAAGGCCCTGGTCCAGCCACTGAGGCAGCACCCTGTGGTGCCAACAGTTGGCAGACACAGGTGGCCAGAGGGGATGCATGGAGTCTGCTCCTCTCACAGTTGGGTCCCAGATGCCCAGCTGCTGGTGTTATTTTGATCATCTCAGAGCTTTCTTTTCATCATTTTTCTTTTTATTTAGAAAATATGCTCATTATTTATGATTTAGGAACTATAAACACAAAGAACATAAAACAGAAACGTGTAACATACCACCCAGATGTAACAATTGCTAATGTTTCCTTTTTAATTACAATAGTAATAGGTTCGTTTTCAAACAATCAAAAAATACAGATAAACATGATGACTATAAATGGAAACACAGAACCCCACCAAGGCACACAACCACTGCCATCTTGCTCTCACCCTCTGTATTTGGAAGCCCACACAGGTATGAATACCTGCCTGCCCAATTTTGTCTCTTAAGCTCAGCTTAAATATCATTTCCCCAGAAAAGCTCTTTCCAGTCACCCCAAGAGGATAAGCTCCTCCTGCCAAATGCTCCCATGACCTTCCACCTCATGAACTCATCCTGAGGAGCAGGACTGCCTTGCTAAATGCTCTTCCCAACAGCCAGCCTAGCAGGGAGGCACTCACCTATCCTCTTTTGACACGTCAGCAATTGTGTTCTGAACACCTGGGTGACACGAAGCCAGCCTCTGACTGACAAGAATATTACCTTGAGGCAAGGCATTCAGAGACAGCCACTGGTTCCTGGTCCTCCTCGTGCGGATGACCACCTCAGTGTCTGTTAATTAATCACCTGGCACTGAGTGAACCACATCTCACCAACACCTTGGAGACACCATAGGTGATGACCCTGAGGTGCAGAGGATGTCAAGACTTGCCCCAGACCCCCCAACTGGCAAGAAGCAGGGACAGGTCTCACATTCCGGCCTTCCTGGGTTCAGACTCTTTCATTCCACAAATTGTCACTGGTTGCTCCTAAAAGCCAAGCTCTGTCCTAAACGTAGAAACCGCAGCAGTGACCATGAGACAAGCCCTGCCTTCAGTGTGCCCATGCTCAGAGAGAAAGCAAACAGCAAGTAAACGAAGACACAGATGCCATCGGGGTGAGAGCACGGGGAAAGTACGGTGGGGCTATCCCACCACCCGGTCTCTGCACGGAGACGGGCCCGAGGCAGTAAAGCTGCTGCCTTTATTGTCAGGGTGAGAAAGATCAAGGCCGGAGTGGTAGGAGCCATGTCAGTGACCACAGCTGAGACTCAGACGCCGGCAACGCTGACACTTACTCAGTGAATGGAGTGGGGGCTGAGGCTGCCGCCTCCTCAGCTTTCCACTTCTTATGCTTGATACCCCCTCGTTTTGCAGCTATGTCACCATCTGCCCTTTTCTTGGCCCCCTTCACATCATGCTCTGCTCCACTAGCCTTCACAGCAGGTGCTGGCATCTTCCTGTCCATCTTAGACCCTGTGGGAACAGCGGCCCTGGTGGCCTCTTGGTCTTCTGTCACCACCTCATCTGTTTTTGCTTTATCTGAGGTCTCTTTTCTGTTTCGCTGGATAATCTCAGGCTGCTTTTGGGAAACCATCTGAGAGATAACAAGAGGCTTCTCTGGGGCCTGTGATTTTTGTTTCAGCAGCTGTTAGGACCCAAAACAAAAGACATGCTACATTTTAATTTGGAAATTATACACAACAGGTTGAAAAACCTGTGTGGGGTATACAAACACACACACACCAGTCACATCTACAGGCCCTTCCTATAGCATCACTGAAAAAAAAAATTTTTTTTTTTTGAGACAGTCTTAATTTGTCACCCTTGGTAGAATGCCCTGCTGTCATAACTCACAGTAATCTCACTCTTGGGCTCAAGCAATTCTCTTGCCTCAGCCTCACAAATAGCTGGGATTACAGGCACCTGCTACAATGCCCAGCTATTATGAGAGATGGGGTCTCACTCTTGCTCAAGCTGGCCTCAGATTCCTGACCTCAGGCAATCCACCCACCTCAGCCTCCAAGAGTGCTGGGATTATAGGCATGAGCCACCATGCCCGGCTGAAATTTGTTTTTAAATGGTTTAGAAAAATCTTTTTCATTCTCACCCACAGTCACTTGTGGAAAAATGCTATTTACTTGCTTAATACATAATTTTACACCTGTTCTTACATTCCTACCCAATTTCAAACTCATATTCTATACCTCACATACCTATCTGAGTGACTAAACATCACAGATTGCTTCACAGAGCGGATGATAAGCAACCTTTTTTTCATCTTTTTTTTGTTTTTTTTTGAGACAGTCTCAAGCTGTTGCCCTAGGTAGAATGCCATGGTATCACAGCTCACAGCAACCTCAAACTCTTGGGCTTAAACAATTCCCTTGCCTCAGCCTCCCAAGTAGCTGGGACTATAGGTGCCCGCCACAATGCCTGGCTATTTTTTTGTTGTGGCAGTTGTCACTGTTTTTTTCCTTTTTTAGCTGGCCTGGGCTGGATTTGAACCCGCCAGCCTCAGTGTATGTGTCCGGCACCTTACCTACTGAGCTACAGGTGCCTCCTTTTCCATACTTTTTTTTTTTTTTTCAGTTTTTGGCCAGGGCTGGGTTTGAACACACCACCTTCGCCAAAAGGGACCAGTGCCCTACTCCTTTGAACCACAGGTGCCGCCACTTCCTTTTCTCTCTTTTTTTTTTAAGACAGGGTCTCACTCTATCGCCTGGGCTAGAGTGCAGTGGCCTCACCATGGCTCACTGCAACCTCAAACTCCTAGGAGCCAGTGATCCTCCTGACTCAGCCTCCCAAGTAGCTGGACTATTGGTACATGCTGCAATGGCTGGCTAATTTTTCTGGGTTTTGTAGAGACAGGGTCTCACTCTTACTTAGGCTAATTTCAAACTCCTGAGCTCAGGCAATCCTCCCGCCTCAGCCTCCCAGAGTGCTAGGATTACAGGTGTGAGTCACTGTGCATGGCCTTCTTCTTTTCAAGATGCAGGGTCTCGCTTTATCCCCTAGCCTGGAGTGCTGTGGTTTGATCATAACTCAGTGCAACCCAGAACTCCTGGGTTCAAGGGATCCTCCCTCCTCAGCTTCTCAGAGTGCTAAGATTACAGGTGTGAGCCACTGTACCTGGTCTTTTCTCACTTGATTTAGAATTTTAGAGTTACTTCTCTCACAGCTTAGACCAACACTCTGATGCATGGAAACCACTTCCTTCAGAAGACCTCTTAGTTTGTTATTGGGGTGTGTTCAAGGAATAAAAAGCTCCTGTCAAACTGGAGGCAGCTGAAGAACAGGTGGCAGACACAGCTCACCTCTCATCTAAGCAAAGGCTCTCTGACGCCTGGATGCTCAACTTCCTCCTGTGCCCACATCCCTAGCTGGGCTCTTCTCAAACTGAGTTAAGACGCTGGTGTGCAGCAAGTAGCTGAGAGATGACGGCAGATTTCTCTTACCTGTTTCCATAATAAAGAATGGAAAGATCAACTTTCTTGCACGAATTAGGAAAAAACTCGAGTTTTTCCTATAGCAAACACCCCTTCCAATACTTATACTGCTATTCTTTCTTTGGAGAAGGAGGCAGTGATAGTGCTCAAGAAATTATGGAGATGGCTCGGCACCCGTGGCATAGTGGTTATGACATCAGTCACATACACCGAGGCTGGCGGGTTTGAACTTGGCCCAGACCAGCTAAACAACAACTGCGACAAAAAAATAGCCAGGTGTTGTGGCGGGCACCTGTAGTCCTAGCTAGTTAGGAGACTGAGGCAAAAGAATCACTTAAGCCCAAGAGTTGGAGGTTGCTGTTAGCTGTGACACCACAGCACTCTACAAAGGGTGGCATAGTGAGAATCTTGTTTCAAAAAAAAAAAAAAGAGAGAGAAATCATGGAGAACCCTGTGGTTGCCTGTGGGAAATGAATGGCCAATGTTTGTCAATGTAGGAACATTACTAATAATGTCCATCTTAAGGTAGCAGGCAGTGTGACAAGAGGCTCAAAAGTTGTCTATTCTGTATAGCAGCATCTCAGGATACAAAATCAATACCCACAAACCAGTAGCCTTTGTATACGCCAATAATCATCAAGCTGAGAACAAAACCAAAGACCCTATTCCTTTTACAATAGCACCAAAGAAGATGAAATACCTGGGAATATATCTAACAAAAGATGAGAAAGATCTCTATAAAAAGAATTATGAAACTTTCAGAAAAGAAATAGCAGAAGATGTCAACAAATGGAAGAATATACCATGCTCATGGCTGGGAAGAATTAAGATCCTTAAAATGTCCATACTACCCAAAGCAATCTATAGATTGAATGCAATCCCCATCAAAGCACCAATGTCATATTTTGAAGATCTTGAAAAAATAGTACTTTAACTCATATGGAATCAGGAAAAAAAAACCCAAATAGTAAATACAGTTCTTAGAAATAAAAACAATTCTGGAGGCATTACGTTGCTAGACCTCAGATTATATTACAAGGCTACTGTGATCAAAAAGCATCTTATTGGCACAAAAAGAGATGTAGACCTATGGAATAGGATAGAGAATCCAGAGAGGAATCCAGTCACGTAATGTCATTTAATCTTTGATAATCCTAACAAAAACATGCAATGGGGAAAAGAATCTTTATTTAACAAATGGTCCTGGAGAACTGGTTGTCCACATGCAGAAGACTGAAACTGGACCCACACCTCTTACCAGTGACAAAAATTGATTCTTGCTGGATAAAAGATTTAAATTTAAGACACAAAACAATAACAATTCTAGAACAGAGTGTGGGGAAAACACTTGAAGATATTGGCCTGGGAAAAAACTTTATGAAGAAGACCCCACCCCCAAGCAATTGCAACAACACCAAAAATAAATAACTGGGACGTGATCAAGCTAAAAAGGTTTTGCACAGCTAAGAGTACCACAAAAAGAGTAAATAGCCCTCAGAATGGGAGAAAGATTTTTGCACGTTATGAACCTGACAAAAGCCTGTTAACTAGAATCCACAGAGAGCTCAAATTAAACAATAAGAAAAGTGCAAACAACCCTTTCTAGAAGTAGGCAAGAGACTTGAAAAGAAACTTCTTCAAGGATGACAGATGAACAGCCAACACATGAAAAAATGCTCATCGTCTTTAATCATTAGAGAAATGCAAATCAAAACCCCTGTAAGATATCACCTAACTCCAGCAAGATTAGTCCACATCACAAAGTCCCAAAACACCAGATGCTGGTGTGGATATGGAGAGAAAGGAACACTTCTACACTGCTGGGGGGATTGCACACTAATATAGCATTTTTGGAGAGAAGTACGGAGAATCCTCAAAAATCTAAAAGTAGACTTTCCACCCAGTGCCCATAGCACAGTGGTTAAGGCATCAGTCACATACACCAAGGGTTGCAGGTTCGAACCCAGCCCTGGCCAGCTAAACAACAATGACAACTGCAACAAAAAAATAGCTGGGCATTGTGGCGGGTGGCTGTAGTCCCAGCTACCTGGGAGGCTGAGGCAAGAGACTTGCTTAAGCCCAAGAGTTTGAGGTTGCTGTGAGCTGTGACGCCACAGCACTCTAATGAGGGCAAGAGAGTTGAGACTCTGTCTCAAAAAAACATATATATATAAAAATAAAAATATAAAAATAGATTTTCCATTTGACCCTGCAATCTCATTACTAAATATCTACAGAGAAAAACAAAAATCATTTTACTGTGAAGACATTTGCATTAGAATATTTACTGCAGCTCAGTTCATAATTGTCAAGTCGTTGAAGCAACCTAAGTGCCCACAATCCATCCCATAAATGGATCAACAAACTGTGGTGGATATATATATATATATATATATACCATGGAATATTATTCAGCCATTAAAAATGATAGAGACTTTACATCTTTTACATTTACCTGGATAGAGCTGAAATACATTCTTCTTAGTAAAGTATCACAAGAATGGAAAAATACATATCCAATGTACTCCATACTAATATGAAATTAATATATAAACAATTACATGTTCTTAAGAATAGAACACTGTTATAGTCCAGTTAGAGGGTGGAGGAAAGGGGGGGAGACATGGCAGAAGGAGGGAGGGCATGAGGTGGATCTCACCTAATGTGCACATTGTCAGGGTATATAACATGCCCCCTAGGTGAGGGGCTCTTCTACAAATGGAACTTTACCCTGGAAGTGAGAACAATGTAACCTAAATATTATACCTGCACATTAATTTGAATAAAGTTTTAAAAAGCATATGATAATTAATGTATCAATGTTACAGTTTATTCCAAAGAATTTTTAATGTGTGCATATATATGTAATAAAATAAGGCACAAACCTGTGACTAAAAAAAAAAAAATTAAAAAAGTTCCAGACCTGGCTTGAGCAAGAATGAGACCCTATCTCTAAAAATAGCCGATCATTTAAGCAGATGCCTATAGTCCCAGCTACTTGAGAGGCTGAGGCAGGAGAATCACTTGAGCCCAAGAGTTTGAGGTTGCTGTCAGCTATGACGCCTCAGCACTCTAGTGAGGGCGATAAACTAAAACTCTATCTCAAAAAAAAAAAAAAAAAAAAGGAAAGAAAGAGAAGAAAAAGTTCTCTATTCTCTTTTTCTCACTCTGAGGCTCCATAACATACTCCAGAACATGAAGGTCAACAGCAGTGAAGAGAACAAACTCAACTCGTAACTCAGCACCCTAGTCCTGACATTTCCTAGTGGTGTGACCTAAGGCCAAGTTTCTGAAGTTGTCTGTGCCTCAGTTTCTTCATCTAGAAAACCAGGCTAGTATTAGCTAACTCCAAAGGATGTAGTAAGGAGGGGAGTGAAGCCCACGGAAGAGTATGTGGCAGAGCCACCTGCACAGAAGCAGAGAGCACTCCTGCCTAGAAAGACAGCCGGTATAGCCAGCATCAAAGGCAGGACACCAGGGGGGGCCTGCTGGGTTTCCAGATGCAACCTTTTTTTTGGGGGGGGGGAGACAGTCTTAAGCTATTGCCCAGGTAGAGTGCAGTGGCATCACAGCTCACAGCAACCTCCAACTCCTAAGCTCAAGTGATTCTCCTGCCTCTGCCTCCCAAGCATCTGGGACTACAGGTGCCCACTACAATGCCCGGGTATTTTGTGGTTGCAGTCCTCATTGTTTGGAATCCAGCAACCCATGCTGGATTCGAAAACGCCACCTCAGGTGTATGTGGCTGGCTCCTTAGCCAATTGAGCCACAGGCACAGAGCCCCCCTCCCCCCTTTAAAAAAAAACTCCCTCTGTAGAGTAATGTGGCATCACAGCTCACAGCAATCTCTAACTTCTGGGCTTAGGCGATTCCTCAGCCTCTTGAGTAGCTTGGACTACAGGCGTCTGCCACAACTCCTGGCTACTTTTTTGTTGCAGTTTGGCCGGTGCCCTACCCACTGAGCCACAGGTGCTGCCTTTCCAGGTCTATTCCCTCATAGAGGTGATAAAGGTATCTACCTCACACTTACGGGGACTACAGAAGAACCCACACGCAAACCAGAGGGTTGCACATTTTAAGAGCTCAAAAACTGGTCCCTAAATTCCCTAGGTGAGTCTGCTTCTGTGTGTGTGTTTGTGTCTGAATCACACTGGGTCTCCCTGCTTCTCCTCCTCTGCCTCCCTCCACCTCTGTCTCCGCGGGTGTGTGTCTCTCTGGGGGGGGGGGGTATCCTAAGCCTCTCCCCCTCTCTTTCCTTCCACTCCTGTTAACCTGGAGGAAAACAAACTAGGGTGGTTGTCAGGACTGGTCCGGTGGCTCACGCCCGCAATCCCAGCACTCTGGGAGGCTGAGGTCCGTGGACTGCTTGAGCTCAGAAATTGGAGACCCGCCTGAGCAACAGCGAGACACCTCTCTACTAAGAATAGAAAAAATTAGCGGGACATTGAGGTCAGGAGTTGGAGACCAGCCTAGATAACATACTGAGACCATGTCGCTACAAAAAAATTGCAAAGTGAAATGCACCTGTAGTCCCCACTACTTGGGAGGCTGAGGCCGGAGGATCGCTTGAGCCCAGGAGCTGGAGGTTTGCTGTGAGCTGGGGTGGGGCCGCGGCACTCCAGCCTGAGCGACAGGGTGAGACCCTGTTTCAAAAACTGCGTAACTGGGGCGCTTCTCATCAGTGGACAATAACCGCTAGAATCGTCTGCATCGCGTCTGCCGTGGGCTTGGCCCCCTCGGCTGACCACTTGCCAGGTCCTCTGAGGGGCCACCCAAGCCGTTCCCGTCCCGGCGTCGCGCAGTGACCCGACCAAAGGCCCGTCCCAGGCCTCACCTCCAGCAGCGCCTTCCAGTTTCGAGAAAAATCTTCTGGTGCCTTCGGCGGCCGCACCACAGCGCTGGCGGCGCTCGGCGGCCTCCCGCGTAATCCGATCGCTCTGTTTTTCCAGAACCGTTTTTGCTTGTTTTTCTTCCGAGAGAGCTTCCTGACCAGCCCGGAGTCAGCCGCGGGGCTGCTCGGGGAGCGCGCGGGGAGCTTCCTCCTCACCATCCCGGCGCCCGCGGTGCTTCTCGGGCCGGACACGCCCGGCCCGCTTCTCAGCACAGGTTCCCGCCTACGCTGGCCCCGGAAGCGGCCCAAAGCGGCACGCGCATTCCAGGCCCGGAAGGGCTCGTGTCTCCGCGACCGGCTGGAAACTGGAGCCCCGCCTGTTGGTTCCGGAACCTGCAGGTCCGCAGGGGAAGGCAGCTGCCGACCCAGTGAGCTGCGTCCACCGTCCGCGCCCGAGGGTCTGGCTGGGCTAAGTCCGGGGTCTCTTCTCATCCGGGTCGGGGATGAGAAGTGCGGACGTCGGAAGCAAGCTGGGACCAGCTGTCGCTGTCGCGGAGCGCGCGGGTGCCGGCGGCTGCTCAGCACAAACGCCTGCTCGCTCCAGGGGATTGCACTTGGCTTGTGCCCGAAGCTGTGCTTGCCCGCTGGTGGGAGCGGCCGCCGGCAGGCTGCAACCTTGCGTGAGAAATAAAGCTGTCCTGCGCCAGTGTGTGCGGGTGACGATTTTTCAGTCGGCATGAAGTTTGCAAAATTTATCAGGCTCAGAGAGATGTGAGCAGGAGATATCAGTAACTACTTGAGTCCATGCCCCAGGGAAATTAAAGGCACTTAAATTTTTTTTTCCTTCCCTGTAGTTTCCAGACTATCTGATAAATTTCCTAAAATTGTTACTGATACAGGAAATTCGTCTTCAGTAGGTTTTTGGTCTCCGTGATTCAAAGAATGAATCCGCGGACCACAGATCAAGGGTAAGACGGGATTAATTTACAGAAAAGAATACAAAAACACCAAAGCTCCCGGCAGGGAGAGGCTCGCGCTCTCTGTATCAGGGCTCTTTGTCTAGGGGTATATATTGTCGCATGGGGCCCTTTGTAGTTACATTTAGCGTCTGGAACCTGTCTGGGTTGTGATTGAATGGCTACAAACCCTTTCATTTCCAGGCGTAGGAAATGGTTCCCTGTTCAGCCACAAGTGCAAGGGGAGGGAAACCTGAGGTGCTGGTGTCTTCCCAGCAGTTGTCTGGCCCCTCGGGCTTCTGGAGTCTCCTGGGGGGGCGGGGGCGGGCGTGCCTGCCCTCCAGCCTGCTGGTTCCTCTGCTTGCTGCCACCGCCAAGGCAGAGGCAGCAGGTCCCCACCCCCCACCCCCACCAAGTTCCACCGAGCTGGCTGGAGCACCACCTGTCTTATATCATTACCACTGTAACTGCCTCAGAAAATTTGGTTCAACAGTTTTTGTTTTGTTTTGTTTTTGAGACAAGGTCTTGCTCTGTTGCCCAGGCCTGGAGTCAAGTGCTATGATCACAGTGCAGTGCAGCTTCAAACTCCTGGGCTCAAGTGATCCTCTCCTTCAGCCTTCCAAAGCCCTGGGATTACATACCTGGTTCATTTATTTGGGCAAGGGATAGGTTTATTTATTTATTTATTTTTGGAAAAGCAAGCCTCATAACTCAGGTGACATATTCAATATAAACGTTTAAAGGCACAGCATGTTTGAGCAAAACGCAGATCCATCAGATCCAGATCCAATACCTTGGCACATACCACCAAGCCAGGCCTGGTTCATTTTTTTTTTTTTTTCCCTATTGTTAGTAGAGATGGTCCAGCTTTTTTGCTAAAGCTGGTCTTGAACTTATGAGCTCAAGACATTCATCCACCTTGGCCTCCCAAAGTCTCAAGCTGTCACCCTGGGTAGCGTGCGGTGGTGTCACAGCTCATAGCAACCTCAAACTCTTGGGCTTAGGGGATTCTCTTACCTCAGCCACCCAAGTAGCTGGGACTACAGGTGCCTGATACAACACCCAGCACCACAATGCAGGGCTATTTTTTGTTGCAGTTGTCATTGTTATTTAGCTGGCCCAGGCCGGGTTCAAACCCACCAGCCTCAGTGTATGTGGCCGGCACCCTACCCAGTGAGCTACTGATGCCTACAGGCCGAGTTCATTTTTATGCAACAAAGTTGCGATTTGGGCTTGCCTGCAGCTCAGTGAGTAGGTCACCAATCCCATACACTGAGTGTGGTGGGTTCAAACACGGCCCTGGCCAAATTGGAACAAAAAATAGCCGGGCGTTGTGGTGGGCAGCTGTGGTCCCACCTGCTTGGGAGGCTGAGGCAAGAGAATCGCAGTGAGGTTGCCATGAGCTGTGATTTCACAGCACTCTACCGAGGGCGACAAAGTAAGACTCTGTCTCAAAAAAAAAAAAAAAAAACCCAAAACATTTAAATTGAAAAGTTAATTTTCTAAATCAATCTACCTAACCTAATTTAGATAGGCATTTTTAAGGTGGGAGTTAAATTTACAAAGCAGTAAGAATGAGAGAGAGGGGTGAAGATCAGGCAGGATCTAAACTGACCAGACCAGCTGTGTCCTATCTGTGCTAGTCTGACAGACTCCATCTTATTCTCACCACATGTGCTTTCATTCCCCACTCTTATTATTACAATTCTTATCTATGAAATAGAGTTTAAATGGAAATCATTTTTTATGATTTATTGTATTTGTCCTGGGATTGCATTTATTTGGGCAAGGGATAGGTTTATTTATTTATTTATTTTTGGAAAAGCAAGCCTCATAACTCAGGTGACATATTCAATATAAACGTTTAAAGGCACAGCATGTTTGAGCAAAATGCAGATCCATCAGATCCAGATCCAATGTGATCTGGCAACTCTCCCTTCATGAGTCCTTGTTTTCTAGATCTAACTCCACATGGAAACATCAGGGATGGAAAAGGCCTATTTGGCCCTTAATGTGTCCATTCTGGCCAGCTCCAAGGTCCTCCCTACAGTCATGTTCCAGGGCTTTGCAGAATCCAGTTTTTTTGTTTTTGTTTTTTTTTTTTTGAGACAGAGCCTCAAGCTGTCACCCTAGGTAGAGTGCTGTAGCATCACAGCTCACAGCAACCTCCAACTCCTGGGCTCAAGCGATTCTCCTGCCTCCGCCTCCCAAGTAGCTGGGACTACAGGCTCTGGGCTATTGTTTGGTTGCAGCCATCATTGCTGTTTGGCAGGCCCGTGCTGGATTCGAACCCCCCAGCTCAGGTGTATGTGGTTGGCGCCTTAGCCGCTTGAGCCCAGCCAGAATCCAGTTTTAAGGGATTCAATTGATGGGCTTCTTTCAGTTGGAGAGACTATTCCACAGTTAATGGTTGGTCATGGTTAACTTTTCAGTCTGGGCCCCAGAAATAGTGTTGCCAAACTGGCCAAAAGAAGAAATAAAATAGGGCGGCACTTGTGGCTCAGTGAGTAGGGCACGGGCCCCATACACCGAGGGTGGAGGGTTCAAACCCAGCCCCGGCCAAACCTCAACAAAAAAAAATAGCCGGGCGTTGTGGCGGGTGCCTGTAGTCCCACCTGCTCCGGAGGCTGAGGCAGGAGAATCGCTTAAACCCAAGAGTTTGAGGTTGCTGTGAGTCCTGTGACGTCATGACACTCTACCGAGGGTAACAAAGTGAGACTCTACAAACAAAGTAAAACCCCAAAATCCAAAATGCAGGGAAGAGGGGAAGGAAAGGGGGAACGAAAAACTGGGAAGAAAGAGAGGAGCAAACAGCCTACATCATGTAATGTCATCCTTTTCGAATCAAAGACCTTTGGAAGCCCTAATCCCAGGCCCCCTCTGCCCATAATCGCAACACATCTACATCCCAGCTCCACCTTTCAGTTCTCAGGGACAGTGAAACCAGCCCTAAGAATACTACCTCTAGGCAGGGCCAGGGTCCACACGAAGTCAACTGACCTCCAACTGATGGGCAGCTTCGTCAGACTCGCCGAATTATCTTCGGGAAGGGGTCTCTGGGGGGAGTTGAATGTCACGCCGCAGAGTCCAGGCGCTCCACTTTCCAGAAAAGCCAACAGGAGAAGTTTGTTGAGTCTTAAGGCTTTTGTTGTTGTTTTTAAATCAGTGTTAGAGGCAGACACAAATCTCTAACTATACTTTTTTTGGTATATAGTCTGGAGATTGCGACAAGTATTTGTAATGTTCTAGGGCAGTCAGGTTCAGGGCCTGTGGCTCAGCGGCTAGAGCGCCAGCCACATACACCGGAGCTGGCAGGTTCGAATCCAGCCTGGGCCTGCCAACAACGACAGCTGCAACAGAAAAATATCCGGGTGTTGTGGTGGGCGCCTGTAGTCCCAGCTACTTGGGAGGCTGAGGCAAGAGAATCGCTTAAGCCCAAGAATTGGAGGTTGCTGTGAGCTGTGACGCCACAGCACTCTACCAAAGGCAATAGCTTGAGGCTCTGTCTCAAAAAAAAAAAAAAAAGAAAGAAAAACAAAAACCCTAATATATGCTTCCAACAGAGATAGGATATTTGCTTAAAAAAAATAAAAACTTAATATGTGGCTTGGCACCTGTAGCCCAGTGGTCATGATGCCAGCCACATACACCAGGCTCGCAGGTTCGAACCCAGCCCAGGCCAGCTAAGCAACAATTACAACTACAACCAAAAAATAGCTGGGCATTGTGGCAGGCGCCTGTAGTCCCAGCTACTTGGGAGGCTGAGGCAAGAGAAACACTTAAGCCCAAGAGTTGGAGGTTGCTGTGAGCTGTGACACCACAGTACTCTACCAAGGGCAACATAATGAGACTCGTCTCAAAAAAAAAACAACCTTAATATGTTATCTCAGGACTAAGAAGTAGGAAAAAAAATAAATAAAAGGAAATCTGACTACTGTATATAATTTTATATTTTTTGGGCAGTCTTTTAGTCCTGTTAACAGATCAATTTAGTTAAACAGCTATGTCTCATTTTATGAGCTGGCATTGTAGACAAGGCTGGAATTTAATATAGGTGGGCTATAGGCTTTTATTTTTGAATCTTATTTTTCTCTAATTTCCCATTTTACTCAAAACAAATTATAGTAGAATTAATTTAATTGTCAAAATAAACTGTACTTTCGGTATAGTGGGTCTGATTATTTGCATAAAATGCAGTGAAAATCACTATTAGTCATCTAGGCTTTTTTTTTTTAATTGGCTTTAATGGAACCTTTTATAAGGAATCTCAGATTAGATTTGAAAACCTCTCTTGAGCCCAGGTTTTACCTGTACTATTAGATACCTGTATGTACTGGGTAAATTCTCTCGAGGTTCCAAGTAAATTGGGATTCTTGGATCTGACAGAAAGTGGCATTTTTTTGGCTCGGCGCCTGTGGCTCAAGTGGCTAAGGCACCAGCCACATAATCCTGAGCTGGCAGGTTCGAATTCAGACTGGGCCTGCCAAACAACAATGACCGCTGCAACCAAAAAATAGCCGGGCATTGTGGCAGGCGCCTGTAGTCCCAGCTACTTGGGAGGCGGAGGCAGGAGAATCGCTTGAGCCCAGGAGTTTGAGGTTGCTGTGAGCTGTGATGCCATAGCACTCTACCCAGGGTGACAGCTTGAGGCTCTGTCTCACAAAAAAAAAAAAAAAAAAAAAAGGCATTTTTTACTCACTGCAGATGAGGAAATGTTAGTGATGAGGTATTTGGCTAGTTTTTTCAATGAGCTTTTTAATGGCCTTATAAAGTCAACCTTAAGTTCTTTTTTTTTGAGACAGAGTCTCACTTGTCACCCTCAGTAAAGTACCATGGCATCATAGCTCAGAGCAACCTCAAACTCCTGGATTCAAGTAATTCTCTTGCCTCAGCCTCCTGAGTAGCTGGGACTACATGCACCTGCCACAACGCCCAGCTATTTTTTTTTTTTTTTCCTTTAGAGATGAGGTCTCGCTCTGGCTCGGGCTGCTCTCAAACTCCTGAGTTCAGGAGTTTGGCCTCCCAGAGTACTAGGATTACAGGCATGAGCCACCGCACCCCACCCCAACATTAAATTCTTAATATAGTCTGGACACCTTGGAAAATGGGACTTTTTCTTTTTTTAAAAGACAATTAATTAGAGTTCTTTTGAAAAAAATTTTTTTTTGAGACAGAGTCTCAAGCTGTCACCCTGGGTAGAGTGCCGTGGCATCCAGCTCACAGCAACCTCCAACTCTTAGGTGTAAGTGATTCTCTTGCCTCAGCCTCCCAAGTAGCTGGGACTACAGGCACCCACCACAATGCCCAGCTATTTTTTGGGGTGTAGTTGTCATTGTTGTTTGGCGGGCACTGGGCTGATTCGAACCCACCAGCTCTGGTGTATGTGGCTGGCACCCTAGCTGCTTGAGCTATAGGTGCCGAGCCTCTTTTGAATATTTTGACTATGAAATATTACAGGCACATGACATACACAGACACATTAATATAATTAATATTATAATATATTTATTAAATAATAATATTTCGATTATATTAACTTATTTTAAACAATAATCAGCATATCTCAGTGACTTATTATAACATTTTAATTTTAAAGTTAATTTTCTAAATCAATCTACCTAAACTACTCGAGATTTGTATCTTTAGGGTGGAAGCTAAATTTACAAAACAGGACTGGGCATAGTAGCTCATGCCTGTGGTCCTAGCACTCTGGGAGGCTGAGGAGGGTGGATTGCCTGAGCTCAAGAGTTTGAGACCAGTCTGAGCAAGTGTGAGACCCTGTCTCTACTAAAAATAGAAAAACTAGTCAGGCATGGTGGCAGTCACCTGTAGTCCCAGCTACTTGAGAGGCTGAGGCAGGAGGATCTCTTAAGCCCAGGAGTTTGAGGTTGCTGTGAGCTATGATGCCACTGCACTCTACCCAGGGCAATAGAGTGAGACATTGTCTCAAATAAATAAATAAAAATAAATAAATAAATAACTACATTTACAAAACAGTAAGAGTGGGATGGCGATGAAGGTCAGGCAGGATCTAAACCAACCAGATCAGCTGTGTCATGTCTGTCCTAGCCTGCCTGACTCCATCTTTTTTTTTTTTAGAGACAGAGTCTCACTTTGTCACCCTCAGTAGAGTGCGGTGGCGTTACAGCTCACAATAACCTCCAGCTCCTGGGCTTAGCCGATTCTCTTGCCTCAGCCTCCTGAGTAGCTGGGACTACAGGTGCCCACCACAATGCCAGGTTACTTTTTTGTTGTTGTTGCAGTTTGGCCCGGGGCCAGGTTTGAATCTGCCACCCTCCGTATATGGGGCTGGCACCCTACTCACTAAGCCACAGGTGCTGCCCCTGACTCCATCTTATTCTCAGTACATGTGTTTTTTTGTTTGTTTGTTTTGTTTTTTGAGACAGAGTCTCACTTTGTGGTCCCCAGTAGAGTACCATAGAGTCATAGCTCACAGCAACCTCAAACTCTTAGGCTCAAGCAGAGAGAGGACACCCAGGAAGGGTGAAGTCTAGGAGAACAGGTCTTCTCAAGAGACCCCAAGGATACACCTGCAGAGTCCTCTCCATGGTGACTCAGCTCTTAGGAATTTGTGGACTTTACTTCCGGGGACCTGGAAATTTCCACTTCCGTGAAATCTTGTAGTTCTTTGGGGGCTGGCAGAGCATTTCCTGCTTGATTCAAACTGACCAAAGAGAAAGGTACCTGTGGGTTGGAACTTTTTGACTGGAGATAAAAAGGGAAAGACCAAGGCAGTTGGGGAGCATGGCCATTTCAAATTCTTTTTATGCCATTACCTCTACTAGCTAAATAAAAGCCTTTTTCCTCTTAAATACAGTGTTTGGGTGCTCTTTCTCTCCATTGGGCCTCATCTTCCTGCAACAAAGTGATTCTTTTGCCTCAGCCTCCCAAGTAGCTGCAGGTGTCTGCCACAATGCCTGTCTATTTTTAGAGATGGAATCTCATCTAGCTCACACTGGTTTCCAAATTGTGAGCACAGGCGATCTGCTCGGCCTCCCTGAGTGCTGGGATTACAGGTGTAAGCCACCTTGCCTGGCCCAACTATTATTTTATTTTATTTTATTTTTTTATTTTATTTTTATTTTACTTTACTTTACTTTATTTTATTATTTTATTTATTTTATTTTATTATTATATTATATTATATTTTATTATAATATAATATATTTTAGTAGAGACAGAGTCTCACTGTACCGCCCTTGGGTAGAGTGCCATGACGTCACACGGCTCACAGCAACCTCTAACTCTTGGGCTTACGCGATTCTCTTGCCTCAGCCTCCCAAGCAGGTGGGACTACAGGCACCTGCCATAATGCCCAGCTATTTTTTTTTTTTTTAAATAGAGACAGAGTCTCACTTTATGGCCCTTTGGTAGAGTGCAATGGCGTTGCAGCTCACAGCAACCTCCAGCTCTTGGGCTTAGGCAATTCTCTTGCCTCAGCCTTCCGAGTAGCTGGGACTACAGGCGCCTGCCACAATGCCCGGCTAACCCAGCTATTTTTTTGTTGCAGTTCGGCCGGGGTTGTGTTTGAACCCACCACCCTTGGCATATGGGGCTGGCGCCCTACTCACTGAGCCACAGGAACCGCCCCCAACTTTTTTTGATCAACAAAATTCAAGTGTGCCATGGAAGTTTTAACTATAGATTCAAGTGCTATGAGATAAAAAAAAAAAAAAAAAAAGTTGAAAAACACTACCCTAAACCCTCAACCTGTAGGTAATTTTGTTTTCTTAACCTCAAGGTCAGTTTTAGTTGATAAAGGGCATTTAATTTTGTCTTTCACAACATAACCCCATCCCAAATAAACTCTCTACTTATATTAATTTTACTTCATTTTCTTTCTTTATTACAGGGGCCTGAGGGAAACACAGATAAGCTAATAAGTCAAGTTAATTGTGGACAGCAGTAACAGTGCAGATAATACAATGAGATTGTCTGTGTTACTGAGCACAAAATAATAACACTTACTCAGTCCATTTACATTGAACTGAGGGACCAGGGATGCCAAAACCAGCCAGCATTCTGCACAGAGAAACAAGGGAGTTGTCCCCTCCTGCATTTCTCACTGGCTTTTACTGAAGTCTCAGACATGAGAATATACAGCACAAGGGAAAGATTCAGAGAGAGAGTAAAGGTTAAAAAGCAAGGAGTTTATCTTTAGCTGCAGGATTGGACTCCCCTAACACATTCTGTTTACTGCACTTCCGTCTTGCCTTAATTTTATCACTGCTATTATAAGACTTAGAGCTGGGACAGTACGCTGGACAGGATTGTTTCAGTACTTATGGCCAGCAGTGATGCTTGGATTTTGCCCAGATCCCTCTGTCTCTAGTGCCTAACACTTTTAACCCTATGCTCTATCCTATGCTATGGTAAAGATTAGGCATTAGGTTACCAGACAAAATGCAGGATGTTCAGTTAACAGGAGTTTCAAATAAGGAACGTTTGCAATGTTTGAGACATATTTATAATAACAAAATATTTATTGTTTACCTAAAATTCAAATTTAACTGAATGTCCCTTTTTTTTTTTTTTTTTCTGTTTTTGAGACAGTGTCTCACTCTGTTGCCCAGGCCAGAGTCCTGTGGAGTCGTCATAGGTCACAGCTACCTCTAACTCCTGGGCTCACACAATCCTGCTGCCTCAGCCTCCTGAGTGCTGGGACTACAGATGCCGGCCACAACACCCGGCTAATTTTTCAATTTTTAGTAGAGATTGGGGGTCTTACTCTTGCTCAGGCTGATCTCGAACTCCTAAGTTCAAGCAATCCTCCTGCCTGGGCCCCAGAGTGCTGGGATTATAATGGTGAGCCACTGCACCTGGCCTGAGTGTCCTGATTTTTATTTTTATTTTCTAAATGTGGCAAACTTAAACAAGAAGCTGCTTAGAAAGTGTCTTGAGGGAGGCCTCTTTGAGGAGATGATGTTTAAGCTAAAATTTCAATGGGAGGACCAAAGGTCAGAGAGAACCACAAAGTGTTTGATGAATCTGAGGAATGGAAAGAAGGCTGGTGAGACTAAAAGCCCGTAAGGAGGGGAAGTGTAGGTGCCAGATCACAGAATATAGAGACTTGTTGGCTGCAGGAAGTAATTTGAACATTTTTTTTCTTTTTTCTTTTCTTTTCTTTTCTTTTCTTTTTTTTTTTTTTTGAGACAGAGTTTCACTATGTTGCCCTCAGTAGAGTGCGGTGGCGTCACAGCTCACAGCAACTTCCAACTCTTGGGCTTAAGTGATTCTCTTGCCTCAGCCTCCCAAGTAGCTGGGACTACAGGTGCCCGCCCTAATGCCCGGCTATTTTTTGTTGCTGTTGATTAGGTGGCCTGGGCTGGGCTCCAACCCACCACCTTCGGTGTATGTGGCTGGCACCACAACCTCTGTACTATGGGCATGGAGCCAAATTTGGACATTTCTTTCCAGGGGCCAAAGGATGCCATTTTCTTCTTCTTTTTTTAGAGATGGGGTCTCGCTCTACTGATCAGCACCGGAGTTTTGAGCTGCTTCGTTTCCGACCTGGGCCAGTTTACCCCTCCTTAGGCAACCTGGTGGTCCCCCTCTCCCAGGAGGTGACCATATTGATGCTGAATTTAATGCAGACACCCGACCAGAATAGTGCACTACAGTCCAGAACTCCTGGACTCAAGTGATCCTCCTGTCTCAGCCTCCCAAGTAGCTGGGACTACAGGCATGCGCCACCATGTCTGGCAAGGATGCCATTATTTATTTATTTATTTATTTTTTCAATATATTTATTTTTGAGATAGAGTCTCAGGCTACCACCCTGGGTGGAGTGCTGTGGAATCATAGCTCACAGCAATCTCCAACTCTTGGGCTTGAGCTATTCTCTTGCCTCAGCCTCCTGAGTAGCTGGGACTACAGGTGCCTGCCACAAAGCCTGGCTATTTTTTGGTCATTGTTGTTTTGGCAGACCCAGGCTGGATTCAAACCTGCCGCCTCAGGTATATGTGGCTGGCGCCCTAGCTGCTGAGCTATAGGCGCCACCCAAGTATGCTATTTTTTAAAAGCAACTGGACAGAGTTTATTGATGGAAAGATTGATACAAATACTGATAGCAAAAGAGGGGGAAACAGAACCTCTGGCAGTGGAGGTGGGGAAGTGGGAAGCCCCCAGGAAGCCATTGCTTTAAAGTTGGGAGTGCTCTAACCTGATTTGTGTTTTTAAAAGATGACTGCTTGTTTATGAGAATTGAGATGAGCAGGAGGTGAGAGAGAAGACAGGAGGCCAGATTGGAGACTTTTATCATGCCCAGATCAGTGACAATGCAGTTTAGATCAGGGCGATGTGTCAGGCGGTGGCTCTGGGAGGCAGTCACGGAGAGAGAGTTACAAGTGTGAAACATCTCTGTGAGCCCATGACAGTGATTCCCCTCCTAGTCTGGAGGCTGGAGGATGGCAAGGAGAGGCTTCGGGCCACGATGCTGACCTGAAAGAAGAGTGGGAAGGAAGCCAGGTGGGCAGGACAGCTGCAGCCTGCACTGTAGGTCCGAATCGGTTTTGGAGAACCCAACCCATGGGGAGTTCTGGGGCAAAGACTGCCCATTAGAAGGATCTTCCATTGGAAGGAAGTGCCCAGGTCCTAGTATCTCCTCTGTGGCTGACTAGTGGCTGCCAGAGAAAAGAGTGGTCTTGGCCTGAAGGTGGCAGGGGAGTGCCAGAGGCTGTCTGCTACCCCTCAGCTTTAGGCAGGTGGCTTGTTGAGGGAGAGCTGAGCCACCCACACTCTAGCCTATCCGTGAAGAGATACAGCAGGTGGCTTTGATGAGTGGGAAGCAGGCAGAGTTGACAGGAAATAACAGAGAGGAGGCAAGGTTGGCTCTCAGAATTTTGGTCTGAGCAATGGGATGTGGCCATTTACCATCTCAGGGAATGGCTAGGGAGAACAGGTGAGGTGTGAGCTGGAACCAGGGGTTTCTTTCCAGACTCTCCGGTCAACTGGTTCACCAATCACCAAGGGAGATATCAAATCAGCAGCTGGATCTGCGATTCTCAATCTGGGGGAGGGGGGTGTCAATGCTGAAGATACACTTTGGGACTCCTCAATAAGCAGTTAGGACTGAGCCTGGGAAATTTACCCCAGGGAGAGTATGTAAACAGAGAGAGGAAGGGCTGAGCCCAGGGCCAGAGGCAGGAGCTGAGGGCTTTGCAGGGGAGGAGCAGCCAGGAGGGAGGAGAGTGGGTAGAGGGTTAGGAGTTGGGGGCATCAGAAAGTTGGGGGTGGGTCAGTGTGGGCCTGAGGATAAACCATGTCAATGGTTGAGAAAGGTGAGGACAGAGAGATGGGAGCTGGATGTGGCACTGAGGTCACTGGAGACACTGAACAGTATCAGTGAAATGTGGGAATGGGGAGCCACTGGAAACGTTTTCAAGTTTGTTCTTAAAGAAGGGGGCTGCCCACTCAGGCCGAGGGTGGGCTGCTGGTTCTCCTGGAGAGGCACCACAGCTGTGTGCTGACCTCCCTCTCTGAGGCCCCCTGACCTTCCTGTGTGTGTCCCGCCCAACGCCCCCACCCAGCCCGTGAGCCTTCATCCCAGAACACATCCTACAACTTGCTCACCTGGTGTGTTTGCGTGGGACACTCTTTCCTAGAATACTGCTTTAGGAGGCAGCTGCTGCCTGCTGGGGCTTAGCAAACACCTATGGGCTGCGGGGGACCCTGGGGGAGGGGCAGAGAGGGGAGCAAAGACTCAGAGGAGGTGGGGGCAGAGGGGTGTCCTCCCTGAGACAAGAGAGGAGGGTGAACCCCCTCCTAGTCTTCTTCACCCGAGCAGGCTGGGGCAGCTGTTAGGTATGAGGGTGGTTTGGAGCCAGTGGACCAGAACCGCCCAGGAGGTGCAGCACTGGGGTGGTTTGTGAAGATGAATTCTGAGACCTGTGCCACTCCTCACCTGGTGGAGGCACAGACTAGGAGGGTAGCTCAGCCAGAACTCTGGATAGTCTCCAGCTTGGCCACTTCTTGGGAAGACAGGGGCACAGAGGCCCCCAAAAGAGGCAGGGAGTCTCAGCGTGCCTCACCACAACACGGCCCCACATCTCCACATCCCCCATAAAGGGCTCCCTCCTCCTCTGGACTGGGTTGCTTGGCCAGGAGTCCAGGTGTGCACAGCTGTAGGCCTCTTTGGGATGCAGGACCAGGTCAGTGGTGCTCTGAACTGGGGTCCATCCCAGAGCAGGGCCCAGGAGCTATAGGCCAGACCCCCATACTCCCTGCTTTGGGAGGCTCCCAGCAGTAAACATGCCTGGTCGCTCCGCCCAGCAAGCAGAGTCACATTCCAGCGAGCTCCAGGCTTCGGCCCCTCTTGCTCAGCAAGCTGGATCTCCGCAGGATGTGTAGGCTTCACCCCTGGGTGAGGTGCCGGCCCCTCTGTGTGGCCAGCATGGTGGGGGTCCTCACCTGTGCCTTCCTTCTCCTGGATAGCTGGGGGCTTCGAGGTGTCTGGCAGGTGGGCTCCTTGGCAGCAGTAGTGCCTCTGCTGCTGAGGGTGGGTCCTGGGGGCTGGGGGGTGGGGGGTGGAGGACAGCCCTGGGGCAGAGTGGCTGCTCTTTCAGCAGACCACATCAGAGGAATCTGGGCTTGGGGTCTGGGGTGAAGGGTGCTCGCTGAGGGGGAAGCTGGTTTCTCAGAGCCATTCGGACACCAGTTTGTGCCAGCCCTGCGTGGGCTGCTCCTCTCTGCCTCCCCCTGCTCGCTGGGGTGAGGGCAGCCTCTCTGCCCTCCTCCTGCCTCCTTTACCCTATCCATCTCTTTTTGTCTTGCAGAGTTTTCTTCAGGCGTTGGAGCCAGAGGAGGTGTCCTCCTACTTTGGCCCTGACACTACCTTCAAAGGTACTTGGCCAGGTATCTGTTCAGCTGGGGGAGTTTTGGGACTTTCCAAGGCTTCTCAACATTGAGCCTGTGGTCTGGGGCTTTTGGTGGACCTAGCAGGGAAGAGATCACAGAAGCTGCTGTCACCCCTGTTAATTAACTCCCTTACTTCCTGCCAAGTTGATAAGGCTCTTCCGGTGTGCTGGCCCAGTTGGGTTCTGGCCCTGGATTCTGTTAAACATCTCAAGGGAACAGCCACTCACTGGCTGCTCCTCCTGCCCTGTGGCCTCTGTCAGGCTGGCTGATCTCCAGGCACTCTGTGGCTTCTGGCCATGGCTATAAATATTTATTCCTTCTGTGGGAAAGAGGATAGGCCCTGGGCCCAGCACTCTCCAAAGCTAGTGGGTTTCACTATGATGGAGGCTGTCCCTGTGGCTTGTCAGCCTTGTCTGTGGACTTCTCCAGAAGGCCAGGCCTTCTTCCTTCCCCAGCAGGGCTGTTAGTGACTTTGATCAAGAGGCTGATGGGGGCAGAGGCAGCCAGCTAGTGGTCTGGGGAAGAGAATCAGAGGATGTAGCA
This sequence comes from Loris lydekkerianus, assembly GCA_963574355.1. Taxonomy (NCBI): domain Eukaryota; kingdom Metazoa; phylum Chordata; class Mammalia; order Primates; family Lorisidae; genus Loris; species Loris lydekkerianus. The sequence continues at coordinate 12,905 of CAUYPK010037649.1, read as the reverse complement.
TTTGCACTGAACCCTCTGCGATCGCCAGTCATGCACACTGCCAGGGGCCATACTGAGACCATGTTGGGACAAGGGGCTGGGAACCTGCGCATCTGTGTGTCCCGGGCCCCAGGTCCTTCCAACTCTGGCCCCCACCTCCCAAGGCCAGGAGAACATTGCCTGGGGTCCTGATCAGGGCTCCCCAGGTAACAGTACAGTGAGGGTAGCTGGGCCCTACCTCCCACAGAGACCACAGAGATCCCCCTTTGTTTGCTTTTCTGGTAGAGTTCCTGGCATTACTCATGAAAACCTGTGCCCAGATGGGGGCTCCAGGATGCAGGACAGGGGCTTGGGGCTTTGGACAGAGCTGCAAAGACAGGGGAAAGGCTTGCCTTGCTGAGCTGATCTGGAGGACCATAGCCCGGTAGCCTCTTCCTAGGCCTTGACCTTTTGCAGGCGCTCAGCACCCAGTCACTAATGAGATGCTGGTTCTTAGGTGGGGTGAACACTCTTGACTTTAGAAGGCCGTCCTCCCAAAACCTGCCCACCTCTGTCCTATTAGCTTAACAGTACCTGCTTTCTAGAACCTCTACCCTCAGTGCTCTGCTTCCCTCCAGGCCATCCTTCCTCACCTGGCCTCCAGAGATGGAAGCGGGCTGTAGCAGGCACCCTGCACCTAGAACTGCTGGTGGCTGTGGGCCCCGATGTCTACAAGGCTCACCAGGAGGACACGGAGCGCTATGTGCTCACCAACCTCAACATTGTGAGTTCCCTGGTAGGGACTGGCCCCTAGAGTCAGCACTGGCCCTCACAGGGTGGTACACTCAAGGTCTCTATCAGGGCTGTGGGCTGTGCTAATGAATCTCTGGACACAGTGTCCCTGGGCCAGTGGGTTCAACTCAGGTGTGCAAGCTTGGGGTGCAGGACCTGGGAGAGGGGAGGTGTGTGGTCTTCTGCTTCCGTCCTCCTCTCCCTCCCTAGTTCCCTGGAGTGGAGGTGGGTGAGGTTCCAGAACCACTCTAAGAGCTAACCCCCACCTTCTCACTATCTGGGTTCCTTCACCTGGGCCCCTCCAGCCTGGCCTCTTCCCCAGTGTCCTTTTGACTAAGGGAAGCTCAGCCAATCCTGCCCCAGCTAGCAGGGGTCTGCAGGCTGCCCATGCTCCATCTGTGCCCCACCCTGCCCTCTTTCAGTCCTCTCATCCCTACTGGGGGCACAGGGCAGATGGACCTTCCAAAGTCTAAACAGATGCTGCTGGCAAAGGACATGTCATCTTCCTGTTTTGTGGGCACTCAAAACTGTGGCCTGTTCTTCACTTGGGAGGTGGGGGTGAGGGTGGCTGGGGAGCGCTGTTCCACTAACCATCATGTCAGAGAAAGAACAGCCCACAAGGGCAGAGATGCCTCCAGCACCTTAGCTATCAAGTGAGGAGGTGAGGAGGTGCATGGCATGCCCCGGGCTGTGAGGTGTGTCCACAAAGGTCGGGGAGCTAATACAACTCAGGTCTCGTGCATCCACCATGCTACAATGCTGTCAGACAGGACGAGAAGGAAATTACAAAGTTCATTCACCGGTGGCCGGGCACGTGGCTCAGGGAGGCCAAGGCAGGTGGATCATTTGAGCTCATGGATTCAAGACTGGCCTGAGTGAGAGCGAGATCCTGTCTTTACTACAAACAGAAAAACGAGCTGGGTGTTGTGGTGGCACCTGTGGTCTCCCCTACTGTCCATCCCACTTGAGAGGTTGGGGCAAGAGGACTACTTAAGCTCAGGAGTTTAAGTTTGCTGTGAGCTATGACACCACAGCACTCTACCCAGGATGACAGAGCAAGACTGTCTCAAAAAAAAAAAAAAGAAAGAAAAATTAATTCACTGAAAGTTAAAAAAACAATTTTGACTAACTGAATTTTAGAAACATTTAGGAGGTTAGTCTCAGCTGGTGGCTCTAGGCTCGGGGTTGGTCTGCTCTAGGGATGCAGAGTGATGAAAGGAAAAGCTGGTGGTGGCCAGGCCAGCAGTACCGCTTGTCGGTAAGTTGCCCTGGAGGGTGCACCTGGTCCCAGCTACAGGCAGCTCCCCCTAGAATGTGGGATACCTAGTGCCACTTTGTTCCCAGTCTCAGGTCTTGGCACCTATTTTGGATAAAAGGAAAACTTCCCATCTGTCTCACTCCCCTGTCTTAGAGCCTGGACCCTTCTGCCCGGGCTGTCCCTGTGTTTTCTGAGGCCCCCTACCCCCTGCAGGGAGCCTAGGTCCCACGTGGTTCCTCCCATGCAGTCTCTCTGTCCCAGTCCTGAGTAGGACAGGGCTGCTTAGGTTTTCTGGCAACCCCTGGAGGGGGACGTTTTCTCTTCTCATTGAGAAACATTTCCTCCAAGTCATTTAAAAGCTATTGTTTTCAAGCTTTGGGTTTCCCCTTCATTCTCAGATGCTGGAACTCAGTGCTCCAGCCCACGCTCCTTCTCATCCTGCCAGGTGGTGGCTGTGGTAGTTATAGCCCTGTCATCACTGGCACCCACCCGTGCCCGGTACTTCACAGCTATGTTGGGCCTAAGTCTGCTGATAACCAGAAAAGTCTTTATCTCCATTTGACATATGAGGAAACAGGCTCAGCGGCCAATTAGCAGGATTCTGAGCAGACAGCAAGAAGTGGCAGAGTGTGGATTTGAACCCAGGGCATCCTCTCATTTGGGTACCACATGTTATTTAGATGACAAGCTGGTGCACCCCAAGCCAAATAGAGCATTCTAGGCAGATGGATGGAATGGGAGAAGTGGGGAAGGACGCATCGTAGAGAAGCACTTGATGAACATTTCAGCCCAGTGACAATCGCATGTGCTCACATCTCCTTGTTTGGGGGTTTCTTCTTTTTCTTTTTTTTTTTTTTCCGAGACAGAGTTTTACTCTACTGCCCAGGCTAGAGTGCTGTGGCATCAGCCTAGTTCACAGCAACCTCAAACTTCTGGGCTCAAGCAATCAATCCTGCCTCAGCCTCCAGAGAGGTGGGACTACAGGTGCCTGCCAATGACGCCCAGCTGTGGGGCTATGTTAGCTCCCCCTGAGCCGTCAGCTAGGGAGGACCAGCAGCACACCTGACGGTCCATGGCTGGCTCTCTACCCCATGACTAGCATTTTGGGTGGTTCCTCCTCATGCTGACAGAGCATCCTGTCCAGCCCACCCACTCCAAGGCCCCTGTAATCAGCAGTAGCCTGGGGCTGGCCATACCCTCAGACAGGTTGCCTTTGTCTGTTTGTCCTTCCACAGGGGTCAGAACTGCTGAGGGACCCGTCCTTGGGGGCTGAGTTCCAAATGCACTTGGTGAAGATGGTCATCCTGAGGGAGCCCCAGGTAGGCTTGGAGCTGGATTTCAGCACTCCACAGAGAGCTGAAACCTAGAGTCACCCTCTCTCTGTCCTCACTAACTTCTTCCCCTGGCTGCCCTAGAGCTACCTGGGTCATGGCGGGGCTCCAGCCCTCAGTCCACCTGGGTTTTATTTCATTTTATTTTGAGATCGAGTCTCACTTTGCCACTCTCAGTAGAGTGCCATGGTGTCACAGCTCACAGCAACCTCAAACTCTTGGGTTCAAGCGATTCTCTTCCCTCAGCCTCCCAAGTAGCTGGCTTGGCACATGCCACAACACCCATCTATTTTTAGAGACAGGGTCTCCCTCTTGCTCAGGCTGATCTTGAACCTGTGAGTTTAGGGAATAATCAGCATGGGCTTTAATCAGCATGGCTTTGAGACTGTCCTTCCCTGAGTTTCCTCGTCTGTAACCTGGGATTGTAATTGGATTCTTATAAGTTCTCCCTGAAAAATGTATCAACGGCAGTTAGTACTGCACTTGGGTCCCCCAAACACAAGCTCTGTTATTGGCCCCCCAGGATGCCCCCAACATCACAGCCAACATCACCTCGTCACTGAGGAGTGTCTGTGAGTGGAGCCAGACAATCAACCCTGAGGATGACAGGGCCCTTGGGCATGCTGACCTGGTCCTCTACATCACCAGGTATCAGGCAGTCTGCCCTATGGTGCCACCACCCTCTGCAAAGCTGACCTTTGCACCACTCAGGGGACTTTCTTCTCTTGCTGAGGTTTGACCTGGAGTTGCCTAATGGTGACCGGCAGGTGCGGGGAGTCACCCAGCTGGGGGGTATCTGCTCTCGCTCCTGGAGCTGCCTTATCACTGAGGACACTGGCTTTGACCTGGGGGTCACCATCGCTCATGAGATCGGGCATAGGTATGCAGCTACCCTGGGCCCCCAGGATTGGGGCAGGCAAGGTCTCTTGCAGAGCCTGACAGAGAAGCCTGCATCGCAACCCCAGTGGAGTATGAAGGAGATGTGGAGGTTAGGACAGGGCATCTGATCCTTTTTGATTGCTGAATAATTAAAAGAAACTTCCTGCCTTCCAGAAAACAAGCAAAACAAACAGCAATTAGAAAATACTTTTTATAGATCTCAAATCCCACTACTTAGAGATACATTTTTTATTTAATTTCAGTTTTCTTTACATGCAGACATTCAATTTTTTATTTGTAAAATCAGCATTATACTGTACATTGCTTTGTTACCTGCCTTATAACGTAACAATATATCCCAAACATTTCCTTAGGTCTTTCACATTATTCAGTATGCCCATAATTTATTTATCTCCTCTTGTCAGATGTGTAGGTTTTTTCCAAGTTTTTCCTGTTATGAACATTACAAATTCTTGTGGGAAAACCTTTGCTCCTATTTTCATTTACCTAGAGTGGTGGGTTTCTTTTCTTTTTGATTTTTCATGTTTTAATTATGAAAATAATATCCAATTGCAGTAAGAATTCAAATAAATAGTACAAAGACTTTTTTTTAAAGACTTTTATTTTATTTTATTGTTTAATTATTATTATTTTTTTGAGACAGAGTCTCACTATGTTGCCCTGGATAGAGTGCTGCGGTGTCACAGCTCACAGCAAACTTAAACTCTTGGGCTTAAGCAATTCTCTTGCCTCAGCCTCCCAAGTAGCTGGGACTACAGGCACCTGCCACAATGCCCGGTTACTTTTTGGTTGTAGTTGCCATTGTTGTTTGGCAGGCTAGGGCTGGACTTGAACCTGTGAGCTCTGGTGTATGTGGCTGGTGCCCTAGCTGCTGAGCTACAGGTGCTGAGCTAACAGTACAAAATCTTCTGAAGTAAAAAGTGAAAGCTCCATCCTCCATGCCCACCAAGCCTTCTCAGCTGCACATGGGATTTCCAGGGGGTGCCTGGCAATTGGCGGTCCCCAGCTCCCATCCCAATAGCAGCCCCCTATAAATTCTGGTGGGGACTTAAAAGCTCCCTTCTTACAGTGTGAAATCATTAACGCCTAGGAATGGAAATTGTGGCCAAGAGCAGGCACATTTCCTGAACTATTACACTATAGCATAAGTGCACCCTGCAGATCGTCACACTCAACACACTGGTGTAAAATGCCATTGGAGCAAAAAATCTGCCATCAGCAGTCTAGTAGGGCCCTCGCACCCCATCCCCACCTGCCCCCAAGACATACAACACCTTGTACTAATTGGGCTTCAACGTTTAAAAAGCTTTTTTATATTAATTATCCAAAAGAGGTAGAAACCATCCTGCCAGGCCAGCACAACTCCCCAGCGGGAAACTGAGGCAGGCGACTGCGACTCGCTCCACCGGGTGAGCCCCGTTAGCTCAGGGGTCGACCCAGTGGGAAAACTCGCTCGTCTGCGACCCCAGGGCACCCCGACCCTGGCCACCCCTCAGAGCCACCTCCCGCTGCAGCTTGGGCCTGGAGCACGACGGCGCGCCCGGCAGCGACTGCGGCCCCGGCGGCCACGTAATGGCGTCCGGTGGCTCCGCGCGCGCCCACGGGGGCCTGGCCTGGTCCGCCTGCAGCCGCCGGCAGCTGCAGCACCTGCTCAGGTAGCGGCGCGGGGCGCCGGGCCCGCCGCCCCGCCGCCCCGCCCGGCCCGCCCGGCCTGCGGCCCCGCGCCCCTCTCCACTCGGCGCGCCCCACCGCTGTCCTTCACCCCACCCCTGCGCCCGCCTCCATATTCCCACCCCGTGTCCACACTTCCTTGGGCCCACCCTTCCCTTCGTCCCTCCGCCTACTCCGTCCACTCCCATCCTACACCCTGCGCTCACCCCCTCAATTATCTCCTTCCCTGCACCCATTCCACCTGTCCCACTCCGTTCCTGTGCCCACGCCTTAATTCGTCCTTACCCCGGGCCCTGCATCCACTCCCACTCTCCCCGCAGACCTATCCCTCCAGCCCTCCCGCTTCTTACATCCACTACCCCATTCCCTTCTCTGCCCTCTGAGTCCCCCCTCATCAGCTCCAGTCCCTCGGATTCACCCCTCCATCAGCTTGGCACCCACCTCCACCCGGTGCCCGCCCACAGGAGGCCACACCTCCCGCCCCACCCTCGCGCTCGCGGCTCCGTTCCGCCCGCTCGCGGCGTGGGTGCGCGGCGTGAGCCCCCGCTTTGTCTCAGCGCAGGCCGGGCGCGCTGCCTGTGGGACCCTCCCGGGACTGAGTCCACCGTGCTCCCGGCGGAGGCGCAGCCTGGCCTCTACTACGGCGCCGATGAGCAGTGCCAGGTGGCCTTCGGGTCCGCGGCTGTGGCCTGCACCTTTGCCCGGGAGGACCTTGTGAGTCTGCCTGCAGCACGGGATGGCCATCTGCTCGTTTGCGCTGCCCAGCGACGGGTGCCAGGCGTGGCGAAGGCCCAGCTGGGGTGACTTGGTTTAATGCTCTTCCTCTTAGTTTGAACAAAAACCTCTACATTTTTGTTTGACCGGGCCCCACAAATATGCAGCTGGCCCTTGTAGGACCTCTGCCCATGGACTCCTGGCTGAGTGAGGACACGAACCCTAACTAGTAACCAAGGACTTCTCACCATCAGGGTCACAGTCAGTGTGGCTTCTCCCTGGAGGAAGTGGCTTCTTTTTTTTTTTTTTTAAGACAGAGTCTCACTTACCTCTAACCCTTGGGCTTAAGCGATTCTCTTGCCTCACCCTCCCAAGTAGCTGGGACTACAGGCACCTATTACAATGCCTGGCTATTTTTTCGGTTGTAGTTGTCATTGTTGTTTGGCAGGCTGCGGCTGGATTTGAACCCACCAGCTCTGGTGTATGTGACTGGCACCCTACCCCCTGAGCTATAGGTGCCAAGCCAAAAATGTACTTTTAGGTGAGGCAAACCCTATGTTGAGAACCAATTCCCAGGTGGCAGAAAAGTACCATGTACTGCAGGATCCTCTGTGGTGGGGATAAGCCTGGAGTTGGTAGTCCTTGATGTTGAATAAACTTGTTTCCAAGTTTCCAAAAAAAACCAAAAACAAAAATGTACTTTTAGGGAAAGGTCTGGCCAGAGTCCCTGTTCCCAACAGATGGGTCAGCTGTGTGTTGTCCTCCCAAGCCACCAGCACCCATGGAGCAGCAAATTGGCTGTGTCAGTGTGTCCTGTGGTCTGGGAGGGACAGTTAGGGCTGAATGATGACTTCACAGGCCCTGGGGGCTCTGAGCTGGCCACCTGTCCCCCCTTTTAGGACATGTGCCAGGCGCTCTCCTGCCACACAGACCCCGTGGACCGAAGCAGCTGCAGCCGACTCCTCATTCCTCTCCTGGACGGGACAGAGTGTGGTGTGGAGAAGGTCAGAGCAGACAGTGAGCTCAGTTGAGAGAGCGCGTGTGCATCTGTGTGTGTGTGTGTGTGTGTTGCACACTCCTGCATCTTCCCACTGGTACCTCCAGCCCTGCTGCCTTATTCCCAGGGTGAGAGTAGCTAGGAAGTGAGGGGCAGGTCAGAGAGCCCTGGAGCTGTTCCTGGTGACTTGGGTCAGGTTCAAAGAGGGGGCAGCAGGATGCCCCCGGACTGATTGCACGCTCACCCCACCCTCTGCGGTGCCTGGAAGGCAGGGGTGCTCTAGGTTGACAGGAAGTTCTCAGGGTCCTGCTCTGAGTCTGCCAAGACAGGTGGGAGGTTGGACGCCGCCTGCTGGACTCAGCGCTGCTGCTCTTGACCTCCACACTGCTCCTGTTGGTGTTAACTGAACACCAGCTCCTGGACACCCTGCTGTGCCGTGTTCCCTTCTCCCTAGCCCTGGAACTGGCTAGACATTGTGTTGTCACTTCCATTCTGCAGAGAAGGTTTTTTGCAAGTGACAGTGTGGCCTGAGCCTTCCCTGCCTGGATGTCTACCTGTGCTGCCTTCCTGCCTCACTCTAGTCCTGGGCAGGGCTCCCTTCCCTCTGATTCAACCTGGCCAGACCTTCCCCCTGTCCTTTGGGTGGGTGGTCTGACCTCTTCTCCTTAGCACTTGTTCTTAAGGAGACTGCGTCTTGTGGGGTGCTTGTGTGCATGGAAACGCCTGTGGATGTGGAGTTCCTAGGGGTGGAGTCCTTCTGGGAGGGCTTTGTGAATATGAGGTTCCTGAATGGGTGAGTCCCTTATATGCTGGGAGTCCTTGTGTGTGCTGGGGTTCTTGTGTGTATGGGGGTTCCCTATAGGTGGACGTCCCTATGTCTTGAGAGGGTATTTGTGCAGGGGGTCCTCATGTGTACTGGGGTTCCCTATGAGTGGGATCCCTATGCCTTGAGGGGGTCTCTGTGTGTGCTGGTGTCCTCAGGTGTACTGGGGGTCCCTATGGGTTGAGTCCCCAGTGAGTTGACAGGTCCCTGAGGGTGGGAGACAATGCTGTTCTTGCCTTGCAGTGGTGCTCCAAGGGCCGCTGCCTCTCCCTGGCGGAGCTGGCCCTGGTGGCGGTGCATGGACGCTGGTCTAGCTGGGGCCCCCTAAGTCCTTGTTCCCGCCCCTGTGGAGGAGGTATTGTCACACAAAGGCGGCGGTGCAACAACCCCAGGTACTGTTCAGAGGGGTGCTATTCTTTGGTCAGGGAGGGTGGCTGCACCCTATTGCCCGGTTGGGGCAGCGGTCACCTTATACCCTCCCATCCTGTGGGCATTCACAGACCTGCCTTTGGGGGGCATGCGTGTGTTGGTGCTGACCTGCAGGCAGAGATGTGCAACACCCAGGTAGGCTGGCTCCCTGGGGAGGGGGGGGGTGGGCAGGAGGGAGGGGGCAGCTGGCAGTGCTGGGTCCTGGAGGAGCCAAAGGTCCAGGATGACATCTGTGGCTTACACCCGAGATGTGTCCCTTCTGAGAGAGACATTGAGACCACAGTTGTATAAACTGTGATGGTCCTACTGAGGACAGCGGTGTCCTCCCCCCTCCCTGAGTGCGATCTCTCCCTGCAGAGCATGGCTCTGAGGCACTGTGCACTGTGGGACAATAGCGCTTGATTCTTTATACATTAAGGTGAAATTCACGTTGCATAAAATCAACCATTTTCAAGTGGGTGACTCAGTAGCATTTAGTACTTTCACAATATTGTCCAACTACCACTTCTGCCTAGTTCTAAACATTTCCATCACTCCAAAGTAAAACCAAAGCAGGTAAGCCCTCCACACCCCAACCCCTGGCAACTGTCAGTCTACTTTCTGGCCAGGCCCCCATGCCTGTGATCCCAGCACTCTGGGAGGCTGAAGTGGGAGGATCACTTGAGCTTAGGAGTTTAAGACCAAGCTGAGCAAGAGGGAGACCCCATCCCTACTAAAAATAGAAAAACTAGCTGTAGTCCCTGCTACTGGGGAGGCTGAGGTAGGAGGATCCCTTGAGCCCAGGAGTTGGAAATTGCTGTGAGCCAGGCTGAGGCCCCTGCATTCCAGCCTGGGCTACAGAGTGAAACTCTGTCTCAAAAACAAACAAATAAAATCTATTTTCTGTCTCTGAGGATTTACCTATTTGGGATATTTCATGTGGGTGGAACCAGATAACCCCTGGCCTTTGTCCTGACTTTTTTCACACAGTGTTTTCAAGGTTTGCCCACGTTGTAGCCGGTGGCTGTGCTTGGTTCTTGTCTGTGGCTGGATGATGTCATAGCTCACAGCAACCTCAAACTCTTGGGATCAGGCAATCCTCCAGTCTCAGCCTCCCAAGTAGCTGGGACTATAAGCACCTGCCATAACATCTGGCTATTTTTTCTACATTTATTTATTTATTTATTTATTTATTTATTTATTTGAGACAGAGCCTCAAGCTGTCACCCTGGGTAGAGTGCTGTGGCATCACAGCTCACAGCAACCTCCAACTCCTGGGCTTAAGCAATTCTTTTGCCTCAGCCTCCCAAGTAGCTGGGACTACAGGCACCTGCCACAATGCCCGGCTATTTTTTGGTTGTAGTTGTCGTTGTTTGGCAGGCCTGCGCTGGATTTGAACGCGCCAGCTCTGGTGTATGTGGCTGGCGCCTTAGCCGCTTGAGCTACAGGTGCTGAGCCTAGTTTTTCTATTTTTAGTAAAGATGGGGTATCACTTTGCTCAGTCTGGTCTCAAACTATTTTTTCTTTTCTTTTCTTTTCTTTTCTTTTTTTTTTTGAGACAGAGTCTCACTATGTTGCCTCGGTAGAGTGCCACAGCTCATAGCAATCTCAAACTCTTGGGTTTAAGTGATTCTCTTGCCTCAGCCTCCCAAGTAGCTGGGACTACAGGTGCCTGCCACAATGCCTGGCTATTTTTTTCTTGTAGTTATCATTGTTGTTTAGCAGGCCCAGGCCAGGTTTGAACCCGCCAACCCTGGTATATGTGGCCAGGGCTGAGCCAGGTCTCAAACTCTTGAGCTGAGGTCATTCCCCCTACCCCATCTCATCCTCCCACAGTGGTAGGATTACAGGTGTGAGCCACTGCACCCAGACTGTTTTTCATTTTTGGGCCCTGACCATCCCCATGGTGTGAAGTGGTAGAATGCTGCTTTTCTACCTTGAGTTAAAATCTCTCTCCTGCTTTAGATGGCCCTGAGTGTGGGTTTGGCCCTGGTTGTGGACAGTTTTGCATATGATGAGATCCTCCCTGTCCTCCCCCTCCAGGAAAACACCCAAGGCCTCCCTAGACATCGAGGGGAGGGTTTTCGACTGGGGCATGGAGTGGCAGGAGTTCCCGGAGGGCCACCGTGGTTGGGGTCTCCATCCAACAGGGCAAGTCCGATTATTTTTCCTCTGGTGCCCACTTGGCCACTCAGCTCAGGACAAAGCTGTCTGCCCCTGACCATGCACACCCACATAGTGAATATGCACCATAATCCCGGTTTCCCAAGTTCAGGCCTGGGAACCCTCCTAGGCTTTCTTCTCTACTGCTGCCCCGCATCCTTTACAAATTCTTTGGCATTTTCATGCCAGCGGAGAGAGGCTGTCTCTCTTATCACCCAGCTCACGGCAGAGAACTCCTATGCTTCAGACTTGCCATGCTATCTCCCAGTGACAAGGACCCCCTGCCCTTAACCCCCTCCTGTGCCTGTCCTCTGCCTCTTTCCGGCCAGGCCTGCAATAAGACTCAGCTGGAGTTTATGTCTGAGCAGTGCGCGGAGACGGATGACCAGCCGCTGCACCTCTCGCCGGGCAGCAGGTCCTTCTACCGCTGGGCTGCTGCGGCCCAGCATAGTCAAGGTGGGGCCTGGAGTCGGGCGGCTTGAGGGAGCCAGGCCCACGAGGCCCTTGGCAGGCCGAGCTGCTGGGGGGCTGCCCATCACTTTGGTGGTGGTCAGAGCAGAGCTCGGGCTCAAGCTCTGGTGTCCCACAGACCATGAACGACCCACTATCATGGCAGTGAGCTCCCATGTGTGAAAGGGACAGGATAGCAGTGTCTCCTTTCTGGGTAGCTGGAAGAATATAAGGAGATAATGGAGGCAAAATGCTGAGGGCGTTCCTTGGCTCATAATTCAATAATATTAGTTATTAGGTTGTGATTATGATTATTCTCTAGGAGGCAGGAAAGGGATGGTTGGGGGAATAGAAACCATTGCCCCAAATGCAAAGGACCGAAGGGGGCTGGTGGGTGAGAGGGCCCACTTGGGCCAGGCCTGGCAGGGCCAGCTGAGCAGGCCCTTGGTGGGGTTTCCCAGTCCTCCCTGCCTATTCTCCTGGCTTCAGGAGCTCTTGTCCACTATGTCCTCTCAGGGGATGCTCAGTGCAGACACATGTGCCGGGCCATTGGGGAGAGCTTCATTGTAAGGCGTGGAGATAGCTTCACGGATGGAACCCGGTGTGTGCCACCCGGCCCACAGGAGGATGGGGCACTGAGCCTGTGCGTGTCGGGAAGCTGCCGGGTAGGCATGCATGGAAGTAGCCCCAAGGCCTGTCTGTCCTATCTGAAGGCTCCTGGGGCAGGTCTGGGAGTGCTGGCCCCAACAGAGCTGCAGCAGGGTCTGCTGGGGTATGGAGCAGGGGAGAATGGCCGGCCTTGGCGTCAGTGGGTTAAGGGAAGCACTGCACCCAAGGCGAGTCATCAGAGCCCCCTCAGCTCTCTTCCTGTGTGGAAGTTGCATGCTGCAGAAGTGTCACCAGTTGGTTGTGTGTGTCCCAGAGCCTCTGAGCTGGCAGGGCTGGGGTGCCGTAGAGGCCAGCATTCCTTGAGGACATGGCTCTGCCCTCCCTCTGCACAGACATTTGGCTGTGATGGAAGGATGGACTCACAGCTGGTGTGGGACGTGTGCCAGGTGTGTGGAGGCGACAACAGCACTTGCAGCCCACAGAATGGCTCTTTCACGGATGGGAGAGCCAAAGGTAGGGGCCTTCCTCGGGTAGAGGACTGGGCTTCCCAGAGCCTCGGGCAGGGCTGCTCAGCTGGTCTCAGCCTCTGCTTCCTCCTCTCTGCCCCCTTTAGTAGCAGCCTAATTTTGGGGACGGGGCCACTGCTGGGAAATGTGGAGCCTTGGTAATAGTCGCTCCCTGTAGCCGTGATGCAGAAAGAACGAGGACCCTGTGCAGTTTGTGTAGGCTCTGGGGGGGGGGGGGGGGGGGGGGGGGGGGGGGGGGGGGGGGGGGGGGGGGGGGGGGGGGGGGGGGGGGGGGGGGGGGGGGGGTGGGGGGGGGGGGGGGGGG